>APFE031635293.1:58322-77240 GCA_000404065.3 Pinus taeda | reverse complement strand
AGAGATCTTTCCAACGGGCTATCATGCGCGTCAAACGGAGATAAGACGACCAATTCGCGACCCCGGGAAGTTGATGTACCAACTTAGCCAAAAACGGGGCCCACAATTTGGCGTTTCATCTTCCAGGGTTAGGTTTTGGAATGTGAAGGGTTTTTCCATTGTTTCTCAACAATAAATAGGCCTTCGAGCCTCATTGTAACACAGTTCAGAGGCATGTAGCCACACATCTCTTCTCAGAGATAAGCTGCCATCGCCCTAGCTGGTTTATTTCCATTTCTGGTTGTAAGCATATTTCAGTATTTTCCATTAATGAAATGAAGTATTATTTCCACTGCATCTTTGTGTATATGTTTATCTCTACAATTTGTTGCGTTCCTGTTTAAGTCTAGATCAGATCTGGAGGTTGTTCCATGTCACATTCTTCCATATGTAAATCCACATCAACCAATTAGAGAATACCATGTCATCGTCACTACCACCTATCATGCCACATTACTACCATGTGTCACCTAGAAAAGATCCACATGGCCACCTAAAAAGGCCAAATATACTTCCCAGATGTCACCTCCTTGTTGAGCCACATCATTCTACTAAGTCAAGCATACCTTCTAAGTGTCATCCATGTTATAGGTAAATGTCTAGCTACATCATCTCAACCTATCACTCCACTGCGTGCTATGGTATCCACTCAAATTATGGTGGTCAATCATGATAGGTTAACTTTTGAGAGGCATGAATTTTGCATACAAAAATTTAATTGACATCATTCTTACACCATTGGAGATATTTTTTAGTGTAAAATAACATGAAGATCTGAATTACCCTGAAAAAAATATTATTTAAGGCCACAAAATGGCCTTGGAAGGATTTAGAACCCAAATTCATAAACTGAGTCCCACTAATAAAACTTCTTATGTAAGTTGATTCCTCCAATTTTTCCACTCTAAAAGCATTGAGATGGATGAGAAATAATATGGTGATCTAATCCTGATCAAGCATAACAAAGTAAGTGCAAGTTACATGAATTCCATATGAGCAATATTGAGCCTTAAGGGTAAGCTAGTGTTGACATCACATGATGATGTGTCACCCTAACATGGCACATAGGAGATAGGTTTTCGATGCTCTGGATGGTTGATGTGTTTCTAACATGGCATATTAATTTGGCAAGATCATATACCATTTTCTGTGAAAGAGTTTACATGGCACTATGCGGCAGGGGTGATGTGGAATTTAAAAATCTAGGTTTTTTTAGAATGAACTTCTTTGGAAAATTTCTAAATCTAGATGGATCTGGATAAATAAAGAAGTCTAAAAATCCTTATGGTTGGATAAGTAGGAGTTTTACCATGGGGACCTAATATAACATGGTTTTAATGATGAGTAAAAAAGAGTAGTGTAATGTTTTCGAGGTGGAGGCTAGGTAGTGTGGCATGGAAAGTGGATGTTCTAAATCCAGAAATCTAGATATCCAACTTTTTGATTAATAAATAATTTTCATATTTTCATAGATCTAAATGTTTTCCTGGATAGAAAAGTGTTTTCTTGGATCCAAATCGATTTGGAGGTTTATAAATTTCTAGATGAATCTAAAATTTTTGAGATATGGAAAAATGCTAGAGAAATGGATTCTTCAAAATCATGGATCTAGATAAAAGTGGTAGGCTAATGTAACCCCATTGAGGATGTGTCCCTAGGCCATGTTGACATATGGATAGGGATTTCCACATGTCTATAATGTATTGATGATGTGGAATTGTGCAATGAAGATCCAAAGAGAATCCACTAATGTGTTGGTGATGTGGGGAGAAGCACATGATATGAAATTTCCCTTTCAATTAACATAATGAAAAGATAATTTTAAAATTCCAAGTGGCTAGAAACATCAACAATGTAGCTTGAAGCATTCTAAACATTTATGCATTTTCAAAAGATAGGCAAGCATACAATTGAGAGTTAATGGTGGAGATGGAAGGTATAATCTCCAAACGCACTACTTCAATTCTTGTTGACAGTGATTCTAACCTTAGTTATATTTCTCCACAAGTTGTTGAATGTTGTATGTTACAGAAAAGGAAGAAAACTAATTTTTGGTTAGTATATCCTAGCTATTGTAACTAAGAGGAAGGATATTGACATAATTTAAGAGTACCCCTTTTAGATGAGTGAACTCCGCACTCATGCCACCTTAAATGTGATGGAACTAGGTTCATAGCACTTACTAATTGGTATGGATTAGCTATTAGCACACAATGTAATATTGGAATATAGTTTTAGAATATAATGATGGAGAGTGAAACCCAAGAAGCTTGCAAAGGAAGGCAAATCCAATATTGGTTAGGTAGTTATCAACATTGTAGATTAAGAAATAGCATAGAAAAAATGTTAGTTGTAATTATCTATGTCCTAAAATCTATTGATTCTAATAAAGTAAAAATTGAGGATTACCCATTGTTTTAAGAGTATAAAGATTCATTTCTCGAAGAAATACTGTGACTACCACCTAAGCAAGACATAGAATTATTTATATTATTCTTGGAGTGGTTCCTATGCCCCTACAAGATGAGAATGCCTTAAATAGTGGAATGGACAATGCTATTGAAATAGAATATGGATAAAGGGTACGTTAGACCCATCATATCCCCATGGGGAGTGATGCTAGTCTAAAATGCATAATCTATTATGTCCTAGGAATTCTAATTTCCCTGCCTAGTCAAACCTTCACAAATTAAGGCTTTTGGCTTCTTAATTAATCTTCATGTGGAAATGTTTCCATAACTATCCAATAGTCTAAACCTTAATTAACATTTCTAGTGGAATCTTATTCAAACCTCATAAACTTTGGTTAATTCTATACCTCGCACATATTAACCAAACCCCATACCATGGTCTTCGACTTTGGTTAAACTTCACCTAACCCATAAAACCTTAATCCACTTTATTTCTATTATAAATTGCCTATAATAGAAATATATCATAAACACACGTAAGCCTTACCTTTCCACCAATCCATGACCTTGGCACATTTACTGATGCTCACCTTATTGCGTTCAACCTCCACCAGATCAATGGCTATAGCATGATCTCCATTCATCCTCCAAAACTCAACCAAATTTAACTTGTGTTGATAAACACATCGGGTCTGCTTAGAATATTAACCTGCTCACTTTTATGCATGATTATCGTCCGATCCATCAACCCATGGATGGTCTTGATCACTGAAACTCAACGAAGATTTAACCCCGCTATATAACCTCTCATCGAGTCCATTTTTCAAGGATTCCTCCGTGCTTGCTTAGCACATGATATCCATCCGATATCAGATTCAACAGATGGCTCGATCACCTCCAGACTTCAACTGAATTAATATATGGTTCATAAACATCATCGGGTTCATTTTCTAGAAACCACTTACGACTTTGAGGCACGCAAAAACCACTTCCGCCTACAAAAACCACTCCTCCTTCTGCTAACATTTGACTTAATCTCCATCGTTCATCTCTTTTACTTTATATTATGCGACTTAATCATGGTCATCCATCACCTTCAACCTCATTCATTGATCTCATAGATCCAACGACTCTTGTGCATCATCACTTCATTTCCTTGTCCTTCTATTTACATCGTTTTTATGTGATTTTGGTTTACTTCAGGGTTTCAGGTATTTAGTTGTCCTGTAAGACAACCCCCTCCTGGACTTAACTCCACCTACTTTAATCATTGTCAGTCCTGAATCTCAACTATGATTGTTCATCCTTTCTCCTTCTCTGTGTTTTTCTCGAACTCCACCTACATACATATATTATGTAGAAACTCTAATTCACACACAATTTATCCTTCGATTAATCAATTCACACTCACACAATTTAGGAATTAAATTCTTCTTGTATATATAATATATTATATATATATATATATATATATATAATTATATATATATATATATAATATATATATAATATAAACAAATTATTAACATAATGAACTCTTTGCCTCTCTGGCCTAATTTTCTAATCAGTGGCATCTATTTTCCTACTTGCCTATAGGCTTACAATCAAACCTATCTAACTCTTGGGCTGACTAACTAATCAGCTAACCCTTTTCTATGTCTTTTTGGCTTCCAATTATACAAAATGATTCTATAACCAATTGTTGGTTTAGATCCATAACTTTATGAACAAAATCCTAAAATCTCTTCTTTATCTCTAAGGATTCTCTCTAATCCACAAATCATGAAACCAACTCCTAATCTAAGATTTACAATTTATTTCCAAATCTTTCAACTATCTTAAATCTCTCATGTTCTCCAACATTCGAGAACATTTACAAATATGCCTCACAATACTTAATTAATTTCTATTCTCATTAAAATCACTCAAAAGCCTAAGTAGTACATTAATTTAACACTTAGGAAACCAACTTCCTTAAAACACAAGACCCCCTATGTCTACTAAAATGCAATGATTTTCCTGAGTTGAATGCTCCTGCATCAGATTTCCAAGGTAGAAAAAATTCATGATCTCCTGATCATGTGTCTTCTTATGTTGATAGGAAACCTCCAAGGTCCAAAACTTTAGTTTGTAGTTGTCTGAAAGCTCTGCACCTTTGCTGCTACTGTATGTGAGTTTTCTTCTCTTTCGTCTTCCTCTCCTTGTCAATCAATTTCAAATTCAGATTGATCACACTTCCTGCTATTGTCAATCTGCTCATTCTGGACTACTTCATCATTAATTTCCATAATTCTTCAATCTCTATCTCCAACATATCTTTGGGTTGGTCCATACTCTACCACTTACTGCTACCTCTTTCTCTTTGTCTCAGGTTGTTGCTGTTGTTCACTAACTGTTCAAACTATTGTTCATTATCTTCTACTTGAAATTGTTGGATTCTTACTTTTTTCCGCTTACTTTTTCTGCCTTCCTTTCATCCTTAACCTCTTTCATGTTTGTCTCTTTTTGCATTGAATCCCGACTTTCCAGCATTCCTTCCAACAATTGAACATCTTTTTTCCATGGAGTAAGATTTTCCACAGAATCCTTTTCTTCCATCTTTACTTGGCTTCTCACATGTGCCAAATTTTCTCCAGCATTTGCAACTAAACTTGCACTCACAAAACAGTTGTTAAAATAAAAATCATAAGGCCTCATTGCCTCTTCTTCCTTTGGTAACACCTTAGTATGTTGCTCTATTTTTTCCTCCTCTATCAGCACATGAGTATGTTGATTTAAATTCTCAAAAGAATTTATGAGACTGTTAGCTAGTCTCTCCTCCTTACCATTTGTTTCAATGATTTCTTCCTGTTCTTGTCCACTGTAGTGAACTCCTTCCTCTGCAATCATACTGTCATACTTTGAATTTTCCAGCAAATACTCCAGCAATTCAATTTCTCTGTTACACTTCATAAGTAATTCATCATTTCTTATGATGCCTACATTTATAAACAAATTATCAATTTGAAAATTATAGAGTTCAACAGTCTCAATTGTTGCTTCAAAGATTAGCTCTTCAGACTTAATCTTATCTCCTCCTTTCACAAGAAATTTTTCCTGTTTTGTAACAACTTCAAGCATCAATGTTTTACTAAATTCCTTCTGTTGTTCCAAGTCCTCTACATAACTTAGAAATACTTAGATGGTCTTCTCTTAACCTCTTCAAACCCTCCACTTTGTTGCTTGATATCCTTCTCCACTCCTTCTTGCTTTTGGCCATCATCATCAGTAAAACTTCATCTACTTCCAATCCTTGCAATATGCTGAAAAGTAAAGCTTTTCCCCAACTATGTATAGGTATTTACATGAGACCTATCTATCTCATCTTCTTTAAAACCAGAATTTAGATTTTGCATGCCTTCTTCCTCCTTCATAAAAATATCAACAAATTGTCCTTCTCCACTTGTTTCACCTACAAACATACATAAATCATCAGATTTAAAATCATGTGGCCTTTTGGTCTCACTTGAAGTTTCAGTCTTCACGTCTTCATCTTCACCTAGAACTTCACCCTATTCTGGTTCACAAATGGACACTTCCATTTCCAACTCAACTTCTCTGATTTTTTCCATCAGCCACTTCACCTGCCTCTACTGTAGCCTTCTCTGTAACTTAAACCACTTCATTGGTTTTTCTTCAAGACCCTACCTAGTCTTTGGTTTTCCTCAAGTGTCATCCTTAATACATTGAGTTGTTCTTTTAACTCAGCAATCTCTTTGTCAATTTCCTTTTGACTCATTCTCTTGCCATTTTCCTTAGCATTCTCATTCTTCACCTTTCTCCTACTGTGGTTTTCCTCAGAACCTCTACTATGACTATCAATAGTCATCTTCTTCTCCATCTCTACGAGTTCCTCACTCACTCACTATGAGCTGTACAAGTCTCTGCAACTGCAAGTCCTCCCTGCTACATGATACCTTACTAAGCTTCTCTCCTCTCAGCTCAATATTTTGGCATCTCTTTGGTTATCTCCTCTGGAACCATATGAGCACTCCATGATATAGACTTTAACTCATATTCTCTTTTGGGAACACAACTATCCTCTTGTATTTCAAACACAAATGAAATACTAGGTTCTGCCACTCTCTCTCAGAAACCTTTATTGGCTTCATTCATCACTGCTCTTCAAGTTTTGATCTTCTTGCTGAGATTCTTCACTAATTTTTGTTACCTACATATCAATGATATTTAAACCAATTATCATTCCAAGCTTTCAAAAGATTTCTACTCAACTTCCTTCTGAGAACACTTTTGTCTACTCTGTCCAACCTTCAGTTGGATTCTTCAGGTTCACTGCCACTTATTTTTCAAGTCTTCCATTCACTTTTCTCTTTTAGAACATATATAGCTTTCTTTGTCTGTCTAATTCTATCATTCTTTACTCTGTCTTAAACCTGAAAAACTCAAACCAAAGTTAAACAAAACAATACCTGTATGACTGCACAATCAATCTCTATTTGCTCTTCACATTTGAGTGAATCTCCATTTTCCTCAAGAAAACAAACATCACTTTGTTTTCTTTATGCTTTTGGAATCTCTTCTTAAGAGTATCCCTTACTCTCATCTTATGTCATGCCTTCTATTTAGTCAATTTAGTGTGTCTTAAATTGCTACATTAATTATCAATCCGGGAGTCGTAAATTGATGAAGTGTGGTGCACTATATGTGCAAGACAACCTCTTTCTTACTTTATTGTTTTCAGTTTTTATATTGTTTTTGGGGTTTTGTTCTTGTTGGTCTCCTAAAGTGTCTAATGCAAATGAAAATCCTATTCTAAGGTCTTAAGAATACTTTTAAAGGTCAAGTATGGATGTAGAATTTAAGACAAGGTTTATGCCTCTTATGGTAATTTCCAAACTTAACACTTCAAAGATCTCAAAACATACTATTGATAAAATCAAAACTTAAACAAAAGTGTAAATATGCAACTACTTAAATCAAGAAAAAATATGAAGTACTGAACATGAGGTTATTGTCTTTGTTGTCCATCTAATTATAGAAATACAATTTAAACAACTGCACTCAAAACCAAAAATAAAAAAGCTGGACACTAGTCACTGACTTCATCCATAATTCCGATATTTCATCAAATAACTTCTAAAATGGGGTTAAGCTAAAGACACCGGAAATAACTTAATATGGCATGAAAGAATGACATTTAAACTATCTACTTGCAGACTAATGAAAGCAAAATTAATTACTTCACCTATAATCCGATAGCTTTCCAATTAACTTCTAAAATGGGGTTAAGTTGAGGGCACTGGAGATAACGTCATGTAGCATAAAGAACTGATATCTAAACTGTCTACTTGCAAACTAATGAAAGCAAAATCAATTACTTCACCTATAATTTGATAGCTCGCCAATTAACTTCTAAAATGAGGTTAATCTAAAGGCACCGGAGATAACGTCATGTAGCATAAAGAACTAATATCTAAATTGTTTACTTGCAAACTAATGAAAGAAAAATCAAGTCACTTCACTTATAATCCGATAGTTCACCAATTAACTTCTAAAACGGGGTTAAGCTAAAGGCACCGTAGATAACGTCATATAACATGAAGAACTTGATATCTAAAGTAGCTAAAAAGAAGTAAACAAATCTCACTGAAATCAAAGCATAACAAGTAGAATTTAAAAGCTAAAGTTCAGTAGAGGAGAAAATCTTAGATCACCACTTGTTGCAAGAAAAAATATATTAAAAATCTCAAGCATAACCTATCCTGAAATGCACTGATCAGTGTTAGTGAAAAATATAACAATGCTGCAAAATCATGTACAGGAATAACAACGATTAATACCATAAACAAATTATGATAAATGTACAGTGGAAATAAGAGAAAACACGCATGAAAACTATACAAAAATGAAAATCAAAACCTCAACCAGCAGGGGCCCTCTACACAACCTTTGGTTAATACGCTATCACCTTAAAACCATGCTTTAAACAGTCATAAGAAAACAAAGTTTCTGTATTGAAAAACAGAGAAGATGTCTTCTCATTACAACATCAAAACTAATTCTAAAATAATAGCATTAAGGCTAACATCAAGACTAACTACTTGCGTTGCAAATGCTTTATTTATAGAGGAAAATAGATAACTGTCTTTTGGAGAAAAACCTTCAGTAGAGGACATGTAAACAGGACAGAATCTATAAGTTCATCTTCTTGGTTGCTATAAACATTAAATCTACAAAAGGTGGGTGTTAGATTGCGTCATCGAGATGGTATGCAGCTAGCAAAAGTGGATCCATGAACTCAGGAACATTCTCGGACTTTTTCACGTGCTGGAACAAAGACCTAATTGACATAGGAATCTTTGTTGACCATCCTTTAACCGATGCCTTTCTTCACGAATTTTGTTGCATAGATAGGACCTTGTCCATGTGTAGAACATTTCTGAGCTACCTACATGCCTTATTTTTCTTGCCGACACCTATAACCTATAGAACAATGAAAATAGCTGCAGAATTGCAAGTCAGCTACAGAAAGTGGCTACATTCCATAGCTAATGAACAAAATATAAATCAAATAGCACACACAAGGATATAGTTTGAAAACCACTTAAATGCACTCCTAGAATCAATATGTAACAATATTCGATAGCTTATGAGGCACTGATGTGGGAAAATGGAAGAGAAAAGGTTTAGGAAAGCATGTAGAAGAGAGGTAGTTCTGGGGCTCAACATACCCCCACTGTGAAGATGTTGCATGTTCTCATGCAACCAAAACTGTGACTATCCTTCCTTCAATTCATCTATTTTGAGACTTCTGCTAATACATCTAACCTTTTCTTCCTCTTCCTTGGTGTCACTGTCATCCTCGACTTCATGATAAGGCACCTGTGTTTGAGATTGATAAGGACTTTGCTCAACTTCCTATTCTTCTTCTTCAACTTCCTATTTTTCTTGTGCCACAATCCTAAATGCAGCATGGTGTTGTCATGGATGATCTTGTCCAATTTGTTTTGCTCTTTCAATGTCTCATTTTCCATTTTGATATGTATGTTCAGGACTTCTAGTTCATAAACTTTTTGTTTTAATGATTGGATCAAAATTTCCTGAGTTGTACCAGGTTGATTAGATGAAGTGCCCTATTTTGTTGCAGTCTTTTCCAATGATTCAATAAAATCATACATATACTGCTGAGTTTGATCAATTTCTGGTGTGGTCTTTCTTGGACTGAATTCAAAATCTGGTTGAGAAAAAGGAGAATGTTGTGGACTATGGTCAGGAAGAGTGATTTATGGTGACTATTCTAGTGTTTCCCCTCCTAGATCTATGAAGTGGGTGCCTTTGATTTGCACTTTCTTCAATTTTCCTTTAAGTCTTGAGCTCCTTCTTAAATTCTGTGAGTTGGTACCTCCCTTTTCTAAACTTTGTTTTTCTTTTCCTTTTCCTTTTTTTTAGTTGACTTCTCCTTAAGATGAACTAGTCTCTCTGAAAGTATCTGTTCCTCTTCTGAAGAAAGTTCTGGGGTCTGACAAACATCTTCAACATTTCTTTTCCCTTTATGTTTCACTTGTTTTCTAATCTTAGTCAAATTTTCAGACAACATTTCTTCCTTACTAGTTTCTTTAGTGATACTAGTAGGAGTCTTTTAGATTTCTACATTTGTTCTTCTTCTCCTACTTCTTCTTGTTGAGCTTCCCTTAGGTGTTTTAGGTGGGTCCTGGAAGAAATTTCTAATTAAGAATTGTTCCCATGTGTCCTTTCTTTTCTTCAATTGATTTTCAACCATAATTTTAACAAGGCCGTGATGATAAAGATGAGGCTCCATGTCATCTAGATTTTTTTGTATAGTGGTAGACATATTTTTCAAGCTATTCAACGAGAAATAAGGTAGATTGATGGTTTGAATCTCCAGAAAATTCATTAATAACCTTATATGGTACATGTACATATACCCATACCTTCCTTCGCACGTAATGAATTTTTGAATTATCACCAGCAGACTGGTCCATTTTTCCTTTAGGGCTAAAACAGGAATTCCACATTTAAAAACGAATACATCCATACCTAGGTTATGCAAAATGATCCTCCATGCTTTTTCATCTAAGTCCTTATTTTTGAACCATTGTTCTCCTTCCTATGGGACCTCTGTTTCTGCTGCAATGGATGCCTCCGTTACCGGGAATTTGATATCCCCAATCTCAACTTCCATACAATTGAAGGACCTTGCAAATGTGTTTGTGACTTCTATATTATGACACCTGAACTTCTGAATAAACTGTAGCCACCTTGCTTCTCTTAATGTTCTCTTTAGCTACGGATAGCCCTCCATAAATTTGGCTCCATCCAGCTCTTTTCTTACCAGAAGACCCATTCCTCCTCTTTGCTTCTAAAATACCTATGTAAGTGATGGTTTCATGGAGGAAAAACAATGATATGAGTGGAGAATGGAAGAAGGGCTGTGGAGAAAACCATTGGTTACAATGTGGGAAGAATATGGAGCATGCAATGAGAACAAGTTCATGGAGCAGAGGCCTGTGTAAACAAACCCTGAACTGGCAAACATAAACTTGGTGTGAGAGTATGGAGATAGAGTGAGACTGGCAAAATTTTGAAATAAAAGGCTGCAGAATGGACGTTGGCAAATTCATAAAATGATTGCAGAGTGGTGCATTAGAGGAGGAGAGCTGTGGTCAATTGGCTTCCATCTTCATGATTAACCGGTTCAACAAGTGTAATGTGGATGTACAACAGAGTATGAGTTAAATTCGGAAGAAGATTATGAGGCCATTGGAATTTGATGTGGAGGTCGTGGTTGAGTTATGCAGAGGTCATGGAGGAGTTAAGGCAGCTATCAAATCAATCATTACACATTATGGAGTTTGTGATTTTACGAACTATACAGATTATGTGTTTAAAGTGCTATTTGCAAATGATTTTGCTCATACCTTAGAATCTTACCACTTCTCTTCTCTAAATTTTGATTGGCTACCTTGTGTAGCTGCTTTTAGGCGCTGACATCTTCAAAAGATTTTTTCTCTTCCATACCTGCATCTGACTTTCATCATTATTTGGCTAATCACCTGACTGTCACTGCAGAGTAACAGAGGATTAGTTGTGGAATCAACAACCATCTGCAGAATCAGTATTCAGCTGCGAAATCAGAATTCGGCTGCGGAAATTGACACAATGAATAACATATGACTTGGCGAAGTGAATGGAGATGGATGGAAATGAAATATTATTGAATGAAAAGAAATTTTATTGTTGGAATGTGGTGGCGAGATGGAATGAAAATGAAATGAAATGAAATGACATGAAATGAAGAAACTATGAGTGAAATGAGAAAGATTTTTTTTTTTGGAAAATATAGGGCATTAGAAGCTTCTAATTTTCACCATGTATTTTCTGTATAAGACTGCCAATCAATGATTGGTTTTCAGGCTTATACATTTTTTTTTTAGATGATAATGAAAAGAACAAAGACTAGGCTAGTGGAGAAGAAGGATTTTTCTTCACCAACCTCATTGCAGAATTATCTTGAAAGATTTTGATAAACTCCTCCTTTGAGAATGGATTATGATAGATCTTCAATCTCTGACCATTCACAATGAGAGGAGTTTGATACTCATCAATTATTTTGATTCTTACTACTCCATTGCTAAAAAAAAGTTTCAATCTCATATGGCCCAAGCCAATCAGTCTGAAATTTGCCTTGAAAATCTTTGAATCTGGAATCAAATAGCAATTCCCAATCTCCTTCTTGAAAATTTTTGTCCTTTATGTATTTGTCATGCCACTTAGCTCTTTGATGTTCAACTAGATTAGTTCTTAGAATTGCTTCTTGTCTGATCTCATCTAGTTCATTCAACTGCTCCATTCTATGCTTTTGGGCTTCTGAGAGATCCATTCCCAATTGAATTGCCATCTTGAAGGTCTTAAATTGGAACTCAATGGGGAGTAGAACTTCCTTCCCATAAACAAGTTCATAGGGAGAATGTCCTGTTGTGTTCCTCCATGTGGTTCTATGGGCCCATAAGGCTTCAGGAAGCCTTTCTGCCCAATCTCTTATGTGTAGATGAACAGTCTTGGTAATGATGCCTTCAATCACTTTGTTTGTGGACTCCACTTGACCATTTGCTTGCGGATGGTAAGGAGTGGATTTTTTGTGCTTGACCTTGTACTCTTCCATCAGCTTCTCCACCATTCTGGATGTGAATTGACCTCCTTGATCTGTCACAGTTTCTCTTGTAACACCAAATCAAGTAAAAATATCCTCATAAAGAAAACTAACAACTGAATTTTCAGTAGCAGAAAATAATGCTTTGGCTTCTACCCATTTAGTGACATAATTAGTACATACCAATATATACTTTTTCTGTTTAGATGGAGGACTAATAGGTAAAATAGAGTCTAAAGCCCATTTTTCAAAGGGTTCGATGAGTACTTGAGGTTGTAATGGCATCTCATTTGAGGGGTTAGGTTTCCCTTCCCTTTGGCAGCTATCACAACTTTTGACATATTGTTTTTCATCTTTGAAGAGGGACAACCAATAATATCCTAAAGAAAGGATTTTATAGGCTATCCTCTTGTCCGCAAAGTTTCCACCGCATGGTTCATCATGAGATGCTTTGAGAATATCGAGCATTTCATCTTCCTTGACACATCTTCTGATCACAAAGTTTGGCCTTGTTTTAAACAATTCGTTAGAAATCCATGAATATCTTGAACTCTCTTGAATAATATTTCTTCTTTCACTAGGAAATAAATGTGGAGGTAGTTTCCCCGTAACCAAATAGTTAGCCATATCTACAAACCAAGGAGTCTTAGTAGTTACTGCAAATAAGTATTCATCAGGAAACTTATCCTCTACAGGAGAATCTTCTTTGATATTTGGAATCCTAGACAAGAAATTAGCAACTGCGTTTTGTTTCCCTGGTCTATCTAACATAGTAATATTGAATTTATGCAAAAGTAGGAACCATCTCGTAACTCTGCCATTAGTAACAGGTTTGTTCATTAGATATCTAATTACAAAATGATCAGTATGAATAAAAGTTTCATAACCTGTTATATAGTGTCTAAACTTATTAATTGCATGAACAACAACTAAGAACTATTTTTCAATCACAGTATAATTCAACTTAGTGGGAGTCAAATTTTTACTAGTATAGTAAATGTCATATGGAACCAAGTCTTTTTTCCCCAACACAATTCTCAGAGCTGTGTCTGAAGCATTTGTAGAAATATGGAAAGGAAGTTTCCAATTTGGTCCTCTCAAGATAGGCCCTTCAGATATTCTTATTTTCAAAGCTTCAAATGTTGATTGGCAATCAGGACTCCATTTGAATTCACAGTCTTTTGTAAGTAGTTTGAAGAGTGGAGATGCTATTTTGGTAAAGTTTTCTATAAATCTTCTATAATAACTAGTAAATCCTAGAAAAATTCTAACATCTTTTTGACAATTTTGAATAGGTAATTTGGAGATGACTTCAACTTTTTATTTATCGACTTTAATCCCATCCCCTAAAATATGATGTTGCAAAACAATACCTTCAGTAAACATCATAAAGGATTTTTCATGGCTTAATGAAAGGTTTGTTTCTTTACATCTTATAAGGACTTTTTCCAAATTTTCTCAGGCTTCTTCAAATGTATTACCATAAACTGTAAAATCATCCATATACACCGCTATACAATCATGGATTAGATCAGAAAAAATTTCCTAGTACTGCTCTTTGGAATGTTGCGGGTGCATTGCATAATCCGAAAGGAAGCACTCGGTAGGCAAAATTTCCCCATGGACAACTGAATGTGGTTTTATCCTAATCTTCAAGTGCTACCTGAATTTGATTATAACCACTAAAACCATCCAGAAATGAAAAGTACTTTTTTCCTACTAATGTATCTAATACTTTTCAATCAATAAAGGGCAAAGGAAAGTGATCCTTCAAGGTTGTTTTATTTAATTCCCTGTAATCAATGCACACCCTCCATTTACCATTCTTTTTTGGTACTATAACCAAGGGAGAAACCCATAAGCTATCTGAAATTGGATAAATGAAGTTCACATTGAGTAGTTTTTGGAGTTCTTCTTTCAGAATTTCCCTAAGATTTGGATTCATCCTTCTCTGAGGTTGTCTGGTTGGTCTACTATTTTCCTCAATATAGATATGATGGATGCAAGTCTTAGGGTCAATACCTTGCATATCAGTATACTCCCATGAAAATGCAATAGAATTCTTTTGAAAGTTTTTGGTTAGCTCTTCCTGTTGTAATTTTTCCAAATTTTTGTTAATATTCAATGTTTTTCTTGGGAAAATTTCAAATGCAAAACTGCCACTCTTCCATAGAGTAGAGAGACATTTGTCTTGGTGACAAATTTTCAATAACATAATCTAACTGAAATTGTGTGTGATCATCTTCTAAAGATGTTTCAAAATTTTCTAATGTATTCAAGATTTGACTATCTTCACTAACTTCAGAGAGAGTAAAGATAGATTGTATAGTGTTTTCATCATCGACCCATTCATTATCTCCTATTTTTATAACTGCTTTTTCTGGAGGATACAAGGTGAATTTCTTTGTTGAACTACTATTGGAAATGTACATGTCCCTAGATCTAAAACTAATAAAAGCATCCGCTATGGCTAGCCAAGGTCTTCCTAAGATGAGTGGGTGCCCTCCTAGATTACTCTTGGGAGTCAAAATCATGAAATCTATTGGATATTCCCGAGAATCTAAGGAGACCGAAATATCTTCTAGTACACCATATGGTTTGATAACTGATCTATCTGCAAGTTGCAGTAAGATAGGTGTAAAAAGAAGATTAGGAAGTTTAAGCTATTCCATAGTCTGTCTACTCATAATGTTTATAGTAACCCCTAAGTCAATCAATGTATTTGGAATTTCTATCCCATTTATGTGTGTCTTGACAATCAGACTACCTGGATCCACATATTTTTGCATGGTAATCTTTCCCATCATGATATATGCTATTTTTCCTACCAGGTGGATTCTTTTTGTGTCTCTTGGTTTCCTACCTGGTCTTTTGATACTCAACTCCGTTATTGTTTTTGTTAGAATAGGAATCTCTCTAATGGTTTGTAGCAAGGGAATCTTGATACAGACATTCTTTAATTCATTTAGGAAATCATAGTCAGGCAACAAGTTTTTTTTTTCCACCCCCTTGTCAATTTGTAATCTTTCAAGGAAAGGAGGTGTGGATGTAGATGCAGGTTGCCCAACTATAGGAGTTGTGGGGGTTGACTCTTTTTGTTTGTGTTTTTGAATGGTTGGGTTTTGAAGGGATGCTTTTTCAAAACTTTTATTGACTTTAAGAGAATCCTCCTCAGAAACATCTTGCTCTTGAACATCTATAGAAGGGTTTTCCCTTTCTAAAATCCTACCAGATCTAAGTTGGACATCATTAAGATCTAGAGGAACAATCATGTAGGTAGGAAATTGTTGTCATTCTACCATGTAAGCATTCTGATGGTTTTTGTTGTTGGGATTTGGTAATGGTTGGGCTGGTAATTGATTTGGCTTCTGTTGAAATGGAAGCAAGAGTTGAGGATTTTAATTTTGTTGGGGAAGTTGTTGTTGAGGAAGTGGTAATGAAAGTTGTGGGCTTTGATTTGTAAGTTGTGGATTTTGTTGTTGAGTAAGAGGATAGCCTTGATAAGATGGAGGACATTGATAAATTTGAGCATACCTCCCATAAGAATTTTGTACCTCTTGTACCCATGAATGAGATTGATACTGATTTTGAGGTTAGGGCCAAGGTTGTTGCCAAGAATTCCAATTTGGTGGGGCCTGAAAATTCATAGGATTATTAAATCCTTGATTTTGTTGCCCTTGCTAAGGTCTTCTTGAAATAAAACAAAGAGATTCTACTAAATTTAGGTCCTCCTGAAAGATAGCTTTCAGTCCTGGGATTGAAGGACAATCCTTGGTTTCATGACTTTCTGAGCAAATCATACATGTTTCTACAACTTTTGCATCCAAGGGACATTCCCTTAGAGCATGTTTATTTCTACATTTTGGGAAAAAGATGGCTAAGGCATCAGCTTCTATTTTTTGCTTGTTTTGTATTTTGAGGGTGTCTAACTGTTCACTAAGGCTCCCTAAAATGTCAGTTTTGAATTCATCAAGCATATTGCCAATCTCTACTCTATTTACTGATCCAGTTGCAGATTTGTTTGCTCTAATAAGAGAAGGATCTCTAGGCCCTTTTCCAGTTTTAAATTTTCCCCTTGAGAGAGGGACACATAAGTCTGCTAGTAGTGGAAGTTGAGACATGTCTCCATTCCCCATCATGTTTAAAATATCTATCCATTCATCTCTAATGGCTTTCAATAGAAGGGATTTCAAGGTTTCCTCATCTAAATTGTTCATTTTCCCCTTCTTTAAGTTGTATTGAAATCTTTCAAGTAAATCCTCCAAGTTGTCATCTTCTTTTTGCATCATTTTGAATACCTCATCCTTATGATTAGTGGGCATACAATAATCTCGATATCTATCCAAAAATTTTTGCTTCATATCATTCCAAGTCCTAATAGACTGAGTGACTAATCCCATGAACTATTTTAGAGCAGCCCCTTTCAATGTTGAAGGAAACAGTTTGAGTTTTTTAGAGTCTTCTAGATAGTCATAGGTTCAGCATAAGACTTCAAACTCAAATAGAAATGTCTCAGGATCCTCACTTCGCAATCCATAAAAGTTTGGGAGGTTAGATGGTGAAATATTTTTCATTGTTGTATGGTTTCCTCATCAACTATAGGGAATCCAAATGAGTTATCTTCTCCCCTATTTCCCCCATTAGTACCTCTACCTCCTCCATTTTTACCTCTATCACCACCTCCATTATTTCCTCTACCTCTACCTCTACCCGCTCTTCCAAATAATGAAAATTCTCCATCTGTCACTTCTTCTACCATGATAGTTTCCTAAGGGTCATCTGGTTCTTCTATTAATGGCAGATGAGAGACAGTCTCTAACTCCTCTTCTTCTCTAGGTGATTCTACCTCTTTTATTACTATATGTTCCGCTCTAGAGGTGAAGAAGGGTTCTTCTCCTAGGTCAGATTTAGTAGATAGTGTGGGAGAATCTTCTAATTCAGTTACTTCCCCTTGAATTTTAGGAATCCTAAGGTTGGGAGTATGAGTTTGGGATGGAGGTGTATCTTGTCTATTCCTTGAAGTA
The DNA here is from genome assembly GCA_000404065.3 of Pinus taeda. Taxonomy (NCBI): domain Eukaryota; kingdom Viridiplantae; phylum Streptophyta; class Pinopsida; order Pinales; family Pinaceae; genus Pinus; species Pinus taeda. The sequence continues at coordinate 59,595 of APFE031635293.1, read as the reverse complement.
GTTGGAGTTGTAAAAAGCGAACTTTTGGCCCTAGCTATAAACCTTCGCCTAGAATCTCTTGCTCTATGCATGTCATTTTCTTATTTTTTTAATATAAAAAATTTTAATTGGGCTAATAATCCTTTTTATGATCTTCAAGATCACACTAGGTGGAAGAAGAGTGCATACTCAAGAAATTATCAAACCAATAATTCTCTTTTTTGATCCTCCAGATCACACTAGGTGCAAGAGGAGAGCATACTTCACGAAATTATCAAATTTTCCCTCTTTTTTTTTAATATAAGAGATAGGCTACCTAGTTACACTTCCCCGGAAATGGCACAAAAATGTTTAGTCAATTTAGTGTGTCTTAAATTGCTACATTAATTATCAATCTGGGAGTTGTAAACTAATGAAGCGTGGTGCACTGTATGTGCAAGACAACCTCTTTCTTACTTTATTGTTTTCAGTTTTTATCTTGTTTTTGGGGTTTTGTTCTTGTTTGTCTCATAAAGTGTCTAATGCAAATGGAAAACATATTCTAAGGTCTTAAAAATACTTTTAAAGGTCATGTATGGATGTAGAATTTAAGACAAGGTTTATGCCTCTTATGGTAATTTCCAAACTTAGCACTTCAAAGATCTCAAAACATACTATTGATAAAATAAGAACTTAAACAAAAGTGTAAATATGTAGCTACTTAAATCAAGCAAAAAGATGAAGTACTAAACATGAGGTTACTGTCTCTGTTGTCGATCTAATTACAAAAATAAAATTTAAACTACTGCACTCAAAACCAAAAATAAAGACGCTGGAAACTAGTCACTGACTTCATCCATAATTCTAATATTTTGTCAATTAACTTCTAAAATGGGGTTAAGGTAATGATACCGGAAATAACATCATATGGCATGAAAGAATGACATTTAAACTATCTACTTGCAGACTAATGAAAGCAAAATCAATTACTTCACCTACAATCCAATAGCTTGCCAATTAACTTCTAAAACAGGGTTAAGCTAAAGGCAGCGAAGATAACGTCATGTAGCATAAAGAACTAATATCTAAACTGTCTACTTGCAAATTAATGAAAGAAAAATCAATTACTTCACCTACAATCCGATAGCTCACCAATTAACTTCTAAAATGGGGTTAAGCTAAAGGCACAAGAGATAACGTCATGTAGCATAAAGAACTGATATCTAAACTATCTACTTGCAAACTAATGAAAGAAAAATCAAATTACTTCACTTATAATCTGATAGCTCGCCAATTAATTTCTAAAATGGGGTTA
>APFE031635293.1:6625-48622 GCA_000404065.3 Pinus taeda | reverse complement strand
CCACTTTTCATAAATTTTCAAACTGGATCCATAAGCATCAAATGATCATCAAGTATAAGAAAATCACCCAGTCAACTGTAGTACCCAGATCAACAATAATAGAACCAACCCAGAATACAGCAATGATAAATAGAGATTTCAAGAGAAGTAAGCAGCTTCACCCATGTACAACCTGCTTACGGTACGCAGGTAACTCAACTGCTCACCTGCTTACCTACGCAGGTAACTCAACTGCTCACCTGCTTACCTAAGCAGGTAACTGAACTGCTCACCTGCTTACCTACACAGGTAACTCAACTGCTCACCTGCTTACCTAAGCAGGTAACTGAACTGCTCACCTGCTTACCTACACAGGTAACTGAACTCCTCACCTGCTTACCTAAGCAGGTAACTGAACTGCTCACCTGCTTAGCTACGCAAGTAACTGAACTGCTCACCTGCTTACCTACGCAAGTAACTGAACTGCTCACCTGCTTACCTACGCACTGTGTCCTTTGATCTGCCTGCGTACCTCCGCACCTGCAACCCTTCTGTGCCTACGTACCGGTGCACCTGCAACCCTTCTGTGTCTGCATACCGGCGCACCTGAAAAACTTATGTGCCTGCGTACTGGCGCACCTGCAACCCTTCTATGCCTGTGTACCGGCGCACTTGCAACCCTTCTGTGCCTGCGTACCGGCGCACCTGCAACCCTTTTGTGTCTGCGTACCGGCGCACCTGAAACGCTTCGTCCCAGCGTATGTATGCACTTTTATTTCACTGTACCTATGTACCTTTGGGCATAGATAATTTCAAGACTTCAAGAACCACCCAGACAGTCAGATCTACAGATCTGATCATGCGCCGAAGAGATCTCAATTCATCAGTAGATTCGCCTTATTTAGATTCTAGACATTACACCCAAGAGATCATGATATTTCAGATCTAGCTCTCATAAGAGTTCAAACCAAGCACATTCAAAAAGCCAAATGATCTCCTTTGCTTTATTAGGCAAGCTCCTCCTAACATGGATAATAACCACGAGCCAAAACCATAGAAACACAAATACCGTCGGCTAGTTAAACATAAGAAACCCCACGTGTGCTTTTCTTTGCCTTGAAATGTGTGCACTGGGGTATGCACCTCCTGGACGGCTTATCTGCGTATTAGGACGCGGTCCCTTCACGGTGTACTTGCGGATACGCACTTTCTGTAAGGTGTACCTGCGTACCCCTTATTTTCTTCCATATTTGATAGTTGATCATCACTCTCTGCTGCTAACTTGAAGTACTATGGTCTATCACCTGAATGGGTTGCCATCAAGGACAACACTTTAGTCATAATGCCAACAATCTCCCCCTTTGGACTTGATGGCAACCTCACAAGCTTCATCTTCATTCTCCCCCTTTGACATCAAGGGAAAAGGGTTATGCTCCCCCTAAGAACAAGTTCCCCCTGAATATGAACCAGACCTGCAGCAAAAAACCATAATCCACCATGAAAGAGATAGAGACATATTGCAGCTACTTCCATGATCTCCTTCTGCACATCCTCCATAATGCCAACAATGCATTATATGCTCCCCCTGAATCTGTACCATCAATCTTCAACCAATCATCCATCCAGCTCACAACCATCAATCAGAAGAGGTTCAGCAATAAGATGATGCATCAACAACCCCTATCTTTTGCCCGAGGTATTCAAAAGTGTCCCTGGGCAATGGTTTGGTGAGTATATCAGCAACTTGTTCCTTAGAAGGAACGTACTCCAACTTGACCTTCTGTTCAAGCACTTGATTCCCGGAGAAAATAATCTCCTTTGCCTAATGCCTTGAAAACAACTTCTCTTCTATCTGATGGACCTCCCTTTCTCATTTCATAAGCAGTTAGAATTCCATGTAGCTGAGACATAGTAAGAATTCGTAGATTTTCTTTTTCTTCTATTGCAGATACTTTAGATTCAAACTTGGGGACAATGATCTTAGAACCTTTTCAACCACAATAGCCTCTTTTATTTCTTCACCCAAATTTTTCATACAATTAACAACTTCATCTACCCGAAGAAAATAGTTAGCCACACTTTCATCATTATACATCTTGAGAGTATCATACTGAATCCTGAGAGTTTGAAGTTTGGCACGCTTTACCTGTTCATCTCCTTCATAGCTCGTGACAATTTTGTCCCATATCTCTTTTGCGGATTTATAGTGCATTACCTTCATGAATTCCGATTGGGATATACATCCTAATAGGGTGCTGACTGCTTTTGCATTTGTTTCATACTTCTTTTTCTCATCTGCATCTATAGGAGTAGTTGAAGGAAAAACATAGCCTGTCTCTATGATGTCCCAAACTTCTGTACCAAGAGATTGAAGATAGGCAGTAACTCTTACCTTCAATTAATTGAAGTTTGTCCCATCAAAAACCGGTGGCCTGATAGATGCTTCCCTCTCGTAGTTTCTCATGATGAAAGATCTTCCTTCAAGCGATCAAGCTTCCTTAGAAGGACCTGCTCTGATACCAATTGTTGAAAATAATACTGAGAGGTGGGGTGAATCAGTATTATCAAGACCTTTTACCAAATCTTCTTTATTTATAGTTTGAATTGTTTTTGCATATCAGTACCATAAAATAATGAGCATGAACAAGAAAAACAGACAGTCACATCAAAGAACACCAGATATAAGGTGGAAACCCAATGTGGGTGAAAACCACCTGCTGCAATATGTATCTATCTTCTTTTAAATTAGAAACTCCTTTTACAATGGTCTTGTACTGGTGCAGTCCTTTACCAGTACGCAGGCTGCAACCTGCAGAGAGCTACAACTCTCTCTCGTTTTCCAGTCTCTCTTGGAAGAGAGCTACAACCCCCTACTTCTTTTCAAGGACCACTTTTCATAAATTTTCAAACTGGATCCATAAGCATCAAATGATCATCAAGTATAAGAAAATAACCCAGTCAACTGTAGTACCCAGATCAACAATAATAGAACCAACCTAGAATACAACAATGATAAACAGAGATTTCAAGAGAAGTAAGCAACTTCACCCATGTACAGCCTACTTACGGTACGCAGGTAACTCAACTGCTCACCTGCTTACCTACGCAGATAACTGAACTGCTCACCTGATTACCTAAGCAGGTAACTGAACTGCTCACCTGCTTACATACGCAGGTAACTGAACTGCTCACCTACTTACCTAAGCAGGTAACTGAACTGCTCGCCTGCTTACCTACGCAGGTAACTGAACTGCTCACCTGCTTACCTACGCAGGTAACTGAACTACTCACCTGCTTACCTATGCACTGTGTCCTTTCATCTGCTTGCATACCTCCGCACCTGCAACCCTTCTGTGCCTATGTACCAGCGCACCTGCAACCCTTCTGTGTCTGTGTACCAGCGCACCCGAAACCCTTCTATGCCTGCGTACCGGCGCACCTACAACCCTTCTATGCCTGCGTACCGGTGCACCTGCAACCCTTCGGTGCCTGCGTACCGGCGCACCTGCAACCCTTCTTTGTTTGCATACCGGCGCACCTGAAACGCTTCGTCCCAGCGTATGTACGCACTTTTCTTTCACTGTACCTGCGTACCTTCGAGCATAGATAATTTCAAGACTTCAAGAACAACCCAGACAGTCAGATCTACAGATCTAATCATGCGCCGAAGAGATCTCCATTCATCAGTAGATTCGCCTTATTTAGATCTAGACATTACACCCAAGAGATGATGATATTTCAGATCTAGCTCTCATAAGATGTTCAACCCAAGCACATTCATAAGCCAAATGATCTCCTTTGCTTTATATAGGCAAGCTCCTCCTAAAAACATGGATCAATACCACGAGCCAAAACCATAGAAACACAAATACCGTCGGCTAGTTAAACATAAGAAACCCCACGTCTGCTTTTCTTTGCCTTGAAATGTGTGCACTGGGGTACGCACCTCCTGGACGGCTTATCTGCGTATTAGGACGCGGTCCCTTCACGGTGTACTTGTGGGTACGCACTTTCTGTAAGGTGTACCTGCGTACCCCTTATTTTCTTCCATATTTGATCACTGATCATCACTCTCTGCTGCTAACTTGAAGTGCTGTGGTCTATCACCTGAATGGGTTGCCATCAAGGACAACACTTTAGCCATAATGCCAAAATCTATTATGTCCTAGGAATTTTAATTTCCCTGCCTAGTCAAACCTTCACAAATTAAGGCTTTTTGAATCTTATTCAACCCTCGTAAACGTTGTTTAATTCGATACCCCACACATATTAACCAAACCCCATACCATGGTCTCCAACTTTAGTTAAACTTCACCTAACCCATAAAACCTTAATCCACTTTATTTCTATTATAACTCTCCTATAATAGAAATATGTCATAAACACATGTAAGCCTTACCTTTCTGCCAAACCACAACCTTGGCACATTTACGGATGCTCACCTTATCGCGTTCAACCTCCACTGTTGATTTCACTCCACCAGATCAACGAATATTGCATGATCCCCATTCATCCTCCAAAACTCAACCAAATTTAACTTGCATTGATAAACACATTGGGTCTGCTCAGAATATAAACATGCACACACTTTTCCATGTGATTACCATCCATTCCATCAACGCATGGAAGGTCCTGATCAACAAAAATCAATGAAGCTTTAACCCACTATAAAACCTCTCATCAAGTTCGTTTTTCAAAGATTCCTCCACGCTTGCTTAGCACGTAATATCAGTTTGATCTTAGATTCAACGGATGATATGATCACCTCCAGACTTCAACTGAATTAAGATATGGTTCATAAACCTCATCGGGTCCATTTTCTAGAAACCACTTACGATTTTGAGGCTACGCAAAAACCACTTCTGCCTACGAAAACGCTCCTCCTTCCGCTAACGCTTGACTTAATCTCTGTCGTTCTTCTCTTTTACTTTATATTACGCGATTTAATCTTAGTCGCCCATTTCCTTCAACCTCGTTCATTGATCTTATAGATCTAGCGACTCCTATGCATCATCACTTCATTTATTTGTCCTTCTATTTACTTCATTTTTACGTGATTTTGGTTTACTTCAGGGTTTTGGGTATTTAGTTGTCTTGCAACACAACCCCCCTGGACTTAACTACGCATACTTTAATCACTGTCACCCCTTGAATCTCAACTATGGTCCTTCATCATTACTTCTTCTTTGTATTTTGCTCGAACTCCACCTGCATACATATATTATGCGGAAACTCTAGTTCACACACAATTTATCCTTCGATTACTCAACTCACACTCACATAATTCAGGAATTAAATTCTTTGTATAATAAAAATATATAATAATATATATATATAAGATATATTATATATAATAAATATATAACCGAATGATTACATAATGAGACTCTCTGCCTGTCTGGCATGATTTTCTAATTAGTGGATTTTGTTTTCCTACATGCTCGTAGACTTACAATCGAACCTATCTAACTCTCGAACTGACTGACTAACCAACTAACCCTTTTTTATGCCTTTTTGGCTTACAATTATACAAAAGGATTCTATAACCAATTCCTAGTTTAGATCCATAACTTTTTCAACAAAATCCTAAAATCTTTTCTTTATCTCTAAGGATCCTCTTTAATCCATAAATCATGAAACCAATTCCTAATCTAAGATTCACAATTGATTTTCAAATCTTTCAACTATCCTAAATCTCTCATGTTCTCCAACATTCGAGAACATTTAAAAATATGCCTCCCAATACTTAAATAATTCCTATTCTCATTAAAATCACTCAAAAGCCTAAATAATTACATTAATTTAACACTTAGGAAACCAACTTCCCTAAAACACAAGACCCCCTATGTCTACTAAAATACAATGATTTTCGTGGGTTCAATGCTCATGCATGAGGGAGAGATAGCACTATTTGTTAAAAAAAGGATACTATCCTCAAATTGTTCAATTATAACTGTTGAATAAGATGACCATAAAAAATAAATATCCATTGCCCATGATTGATGATCTCATTGATTAGCTAAGAGGAGTTACGATGTTTTCCAATATTGACTTGAGGTTTGGTTACCATCAAGTCTTGAAAAACGATGAGAATATCCATAAAAACACCTTTAGGACTTGGTATGGTCATCATGAATTTGTAGTGGTGTCAATTTTACTGAACAATGCACTGGATTGTTTATGTGTTTAATGAAAAACATTCTCAACAAGTAGTTAGACAAGTTTTTTTTGGTGTTCATTGATGATATTATGGTGTATTCCAAGAGAATGTAAGAACATGAGGAACAACTTAGGATAGTGTTATAGACATTAAGTGAGCATCTGAATGGATGCTAAATTCAGTAAGTGTGACTTCTTTTAGAATTAGGAACACTATTTGGCCATGTAATCTCAAAATAAGGCGTTTTGGTGGAACCAAAAAATATTAAATGGATCTTTGACTTGGCAACAATTGAAAATGTGATTGAGGTGAGGTTATTTATGGATTTTGTAGGCTTTAACCCCGTATAGAAATTACTTGCATATGAATTCTAAATCACAGAAAAAATAAAAATGCGAGAGCATAACACATAAAACACGTATACACAAAGATTTCCCACTGGATCCCAAAACTGGGACTACCAGCTTGATTTTTCATTATGTTCCTTTCAATGTTACAATACATATTTATACATGCCAAAGCATCCAATACCAGGGACCGAAAAACATCGCGTCCAAAACCATGGACCGAAAACCATCGCGTCTAAAAAACATGTGCGTAAATCATGCACAAAACCATAGGTGGGTCCGCCCAACCTAACATAGGGTCCAAAACCAAAATTTTCCAGGGCGCTGCCCCGGACCCCATAAAATGGGGTTACAGGTACCCCTCAAACCCCCTGTTAACTATGTGGAAAGAATATAACACAACCCAACAGATTTTCCATGTAATATAGAATATTTATCGAAGGGTTCTTGAAGATAATTCATCCAATTACTTCATTGTAGAAGAAAGGAGTAAAATGTAATTGAACATTATATTTTGCAACAAGATTCAAACAACTAAAGTGCCTTTGAAAAAATGCCCCTATCCTAAAGATAATGGATCAAAACAAGGACTTCACCATTTGTATATATTCCTACAAGGGAGGACTCAAAGGAGTTCATATGCAATACGCTGATGGAAAGGTGTCATAGCAGAAGCTACACACGCAAATTAAAACTAAATGATGTAGCAAAAACAAAAAAACTCATAAACAAATAATATTAATATCGAGAACTCACAATTTTATTCATGAAATAATCTGGGACCTATGCCCCTTCTTTCTAAGCCCAATAAATGTATTGCACTCCTATTTATACTTAGATGAGAGATCTATAATTATCAAGAGATAATTCCTCTCCTAGACTTTCGGAAGAAGTTGAGAAAAAATCCTCTTTTAAGGACCCTATCATAACTTTTTCCTAAATAAAATAATTATTTTCCTTTTTCCTTTTTTCTTATCTTCTTCTTCTTCTTCTTCTTCTTCTTTTTATACATATTGTTTCTAGACTTTTTGCATCGTCTAGTATTTTCTAAAAATCTTCAAAATTTAGAATTCTCTAAAACTACTTAGGTTAAGAAAATTAAATACACATTTTATTAGGATTCTCTTATTTCAAACTTCGGGGTTATAAAAGTTTCATGGCCTCCTATTCATTGGTTCAAATCTATTTCCTTGATGTTGTAGAGTATTTTCCTCCTAGATCCAAAACTTGATTTTGTTATTTCCCACTTATTTTACTATTATGTTGTACCATTGTTGTTTCCTACTATAATATTTTGTGACAACCCTAACCATGGTTCTCTCATGAAATGCAATGTAAATATTTTACAAAAAAAAAAAAAGGTTGAAACAAGGGACATAGATTCCAGAGGCTGAGGAGGTTTCTTGCTTGGGACATTCAAGGTTTTGTTGTTGTAGGAAATTTGAACTAGTTATGACAACCATTAAAGGCAGGTTGGTGTGCTTTAGTGGATTTGTTTTCTGAATTTAATTAGGCTGCAATAGAAGTATACAAGCCCATGCTTCCTTGGAAAACATTACAAGGAAGGAAGGACAAGTAATTTATGAAGCCAGGACACTCTGTCAGTGGCTAGGGAAACAAGGAAGAAAATTTCACTTTTGATAAAGAAGAAAAAGTGAAGAAATATTTTGATTCATCGTTCAAAAACAAAGTGACAAGAGAAGAGAATCAAGTAGGAGCAAGAGAGAATGAGTTGGAAGAAAAGGAAAGAAATATAGAGATATCAGTTTTTGGTTTGCAAGGTTGGTAGGAACAAGATCAATCCCAGGTGAGTATTAATGGCCTCTCGATTCTTTTTATAGCTAAAGGGTGGAGATGTTATTTATTTGGAGGGCCCTGATGGGTGAGATGGAGGGTTGTTCCTTGAAATCCTGAAAGGAGGATCTCTAAAGCCTTCTTGTTGTGTGGTTTTTATAGTGGATTTTGGAATTCCCTAAGGTGGGTGGAACCATTTTGATGTTGTTTAAAGGGTGGATACATGTTTCTCTAGACTCCCTTGATATTTTTTGGTGGAGAGGAAGTCTCTAGATCCCCTAAAACTATTGGTTGTTGAACAAGTAGCGGGTGGAGGTAGAAAACCTCTAGATTCCCTATATGGATAGGATGGTCATCATTGGATAGTTGGAGGGCAGAGGAAGGTGGCCTCTGGATTCCCTTTACATTGAATAACGACTAAGTAGTTGGTGGGTGAAGGAAGGATAACCTATGGTCCCTGTTTCAACTGAGAGATGGTTTTTTATTCCTTTCAACAAGGACCCTTATTCTCTAGAATCTTGCTCTCGGGTGATAGTTGTAAGTGAGATTTAGCTGCAACTATTTATGGTTGGCTAGAGATTCCTATTCCCAAAATCAGTTTTCTAGACACCAATTTTAAATCTAAGATAGCTTTATGTACATGTATCCTATGCCATTGAATTTATACCTATATGTTTGGTCTATAAGTCAAATTTACATTGATTACTAGAACAATGCATGGTTTATAGTAATTATATTTTGCTACTTATTCCTTGAGACTATGATTTTGTTATAATGCCCTATTTGTAGGGAGACATGCAATTATGTTAGTGTCATAGGCACTGATTGTATTTAACCATGTAGATAGTGAAGGAGAATAAGCGTATGAAATGTCACTGTATTTATGCCAAAACCAGTCCTTCTGAGATTTCTTTCTCTACTCATGAGCACACACACACACACATATGTATGTATGTATGCCTATATGTATGTATATGTTTATGTATATAACAATTTTCTGGGAAAATGGTGTCATGGTAACCTTGGCCTAACTACCATAACACATGGAAGAGGTGTCATTCGTACCAATTGGCCATTGCAAAAATATTGTGTGGAAATTCCTTATCAAGACCGGGATGAGGTGTCCTAGAGGTGAAGAGAGGAGATGTTGAGGAGAGAACTAGGATGATGGGACCAATAATATGTGTCTTTGAAGTCCAATCCCACAGGTGCAAAGAGGAAGAAGTCATTGAGAGTCATGGGATGATGGGACTAGGATGACGTATCCTGAAGGCGCAAAGGGGTGCAAGTAAGGAGAATGGTCGGAGTGGTAGACCAAGATAATGTGGCGAGCCAATATCATGGAAGAGGTTGTGAGATGGGGCTCATCTTATTGTTATGAGCTTGTCAAAAACCCATGAGTGGTTTTGGAAACCCAATACCACCTTCTCTGACACCTCCTGTAGTGGTTTTAGAGAAGTTGATGGAGGGGTGTTGGAATGAATATGAGTTGTCGATGTTACGATGTACAATTCTTTTTTCCGCCCATTCTGAGGGGTGACCTGCTCATAAACACCATGCTGAATTTGCTTATGCTAACTTCACTATTAAAACATGCGAGGATCCACCTAGGAAATTCACGTCTTTTATGCAACATGGGGTCCATTACTTTTGGTGACACGACATCAAATAAGTCCATGACATATTGTAAACACCAATAAGAAGTAAGGTAAATACAAATAATCTCAAAGGGCGTAGACCCAAATAATTTTAAAATACATAAATAAATATGTGTGTGTGTGTATGCATGTGTGTACATTGAGGTGATGAATGCCCTGGTTATCTATGCATGCATGTAGCTGAGTTATAATACTCAGGAGTGTTACAAGTCTGTTTAGGCACATCACTCTCAATGATCAGATCAGTAAAAATAGGGCTCATCAGACTCTAATTTAGTTTCTCATGCCCTAGACAAGTCATCATATTGAGTGCTTTCATCCATGGAAGTTTCCTAGTTTGATACCCTGCTGAAATAACTCCTTGGGAAACCAATGCACCCTTGGTCAGGGGCAACTAATCTGCATGGCAAGTAGGCCCATTCAGACCTGCATTGCATAGCACTTAGGCCCACTTAAGCCTATGTCCAACAAGGATGAGCGAAATTGGCATAGGATTTTGGGAATATTCCTTGCATCTAGAACATTCTAGAGGATGCCCAGCTCTTATCTCATCCTATGAGCTCGACTATGGCTAAGCTATGGATCATCTAATCCTCTATCTTCTCATCCCTTTCTCCATGGAAACTAAATATCCAATTATGGAAAATAATTGAATACCCCATTTATGACAAAACCACTAGTATTTCGCTATAAATTGACCACTCATCATAGTGATCATGGGTGTTGGAGCTTGGATATTATAGAGAAATACTGTTGGTTTAAAGACTTGAAATCATTTTTAAAGTAATGTTATGTTGTTGGATTGATGTTGCTATTGGTGTGATGAGGGTTTGGACTAAGTTGGATGAGTGACACGAGATTGAACCACATTGGGTGTAACTCCTATCAATCAATAAAGTTGTTTTCTCCTTTTTCCAATACTTTTGTCTATATCTACGACGAATGTATGTTCACATGTTGTTGATTCCATTTGTTTACAATAAATCAATCATTTGTTTTGATTTTTGTCGTCTTCTGTTTATGTTGACAAGTACCAATTGAGTGAATTTAGTTTGAGCAGGAGCGATGGGAGAAAATCAAAGGAGATCAAAGGAAGTGAAGTATCACAAGTAGGTTCCTTTATCTTATATGTTTATTGTAGGAAAAGGTTAAACATCTTTACTTTAGTTGTTCTAAGTGTAACTACCCAGTTAGGGAGGATATACTTATCCATTGGTATAAATTATGTATAACAAATTGGCGACTCCACTGGGGAACGAACCCATAATATTTGGTCAATTGGAAACCATACTATGGAGCGACCATCATTCTTGGTAATTATCCCTTGTCTTAGTGGCACAAGTAGACTTTTCTTGAGTTCATTTACTCATATTCAGTCATTTTGAAGCTTGGTTGGTCAAAATGTGTCCTTATTTGTGTGTTGATAGTGCTCTCTGGCATCAACACACTGTTGTTCTTAACACAGTGTTCTTCAAAGCAACCTTAGCCTAGAAAAAGTGCTCTGCAATGCATTGTCTCCCACTCAAGGCTGCACTGGTCCCTATCAAGCCAAAAATCCATCTTCTTGCTTGATTTTTTCCAAACTGTTTCACATCTTGTTTATTGAATGGTCAATGTTTCTCTGTCTCTGAAGTCCAAATTAGGATCTCTTTTCCATGCCCACTTTGGCTTTGTTTTTTCAGTGGTTCTCTATGTTTTCTTTATCATTTTCAAATCAATCCAAGGTTGGATTACATTGATTAGTTTTTACTTTTACGATAAATAATTATCATAAATTCTTCATTTCTTTGAAAAAGAAACCGTCATAAAGTCTTCGTTTCTTGTGAAAAGCATTAATTGATCGTTTGTGAATTTAGTTTCTTTATGTTCATATAAGCATTAAAGGAATGAAAAGGAAAACATGCATAATGCATTTAGAATTTTGTGTGTGCTTGTAGAAATGGTATAGGGAAAGTTGCATTAGATCTTCTCTATGCTCTTTGTTTAAAGATTATGATTCCTCTATCCCTTTTAGTTACGGTTTTCATTTTTTAAATCAAATGAAAATAATGTTTCTCATCTTAGTTGCATTCTAGGAGTTTTAGAAACATCACGCAGTGAACCTGAAAGGAAAATTTTTAAAAAGATCAACTAAAATTTATCTCAATTAACCTAATGTAGCATTGTAACTTAACACATAAAATTTGGAGGCCTAGGCTAGAGGCATGTTTTGACGTTGTTAAACATAGTAGATGTTGCTAATGGTCTGCAATACATTCTGAGTGTGATACCTCATTCCACGTACATAAGTATATCATAGCTCATCCATGAACTTTCGGGTATATTGGGCGGTGTTATAGAACAAAAAGTATAAGGGAATGCTCTCACTGTGTAGTTTTGCATTAGATAGTGCGAACACAGATTCGGCCTCCACGTAATTTCGGGTATATTTTGGAGGATTGCATTAGGATGTGATCCATTGATAGGTAACTGAGTCGGCTACCTTGTATACTTTGATACACCAAAAACAACATTCGAGGAGATTGCCTGCACGTATGTTAATTCCTTGGTTTACTGAGGCAGTATATTGCAGTTCACAGTTACTTGGTAATCCTTTTGCCTAGATTATCCCTCCTTTATTTTGTTATGTTATTTTGATTAAAATAAAATTAATTGACCACAAATAACATCCTCCACGCCACTCCTTATTTGATCTTAGGTCGAGACATATGGCAACAACTCTGGAGTCCACCGATCAAGGAATTCCTTTTGATCGGAACCCTAGTCCTTTTCCTCCTTTCGGAAATATTAGTGCTCCTTATATGGCTACATTATCCCTTCCAGGACTTACCATTAGCTTGGTAGTATGGTTGTTCTCAACCTCCTTGGCCCCGAAATTGAATATTCCTACAACTAGACAAAATCAACCTCCAGTTGATCCTAAAATTGACCCTTTAACTTCTTCATCAGTTGTTTCTTCCTCCCCTTCTTCCTCTTCGCCTAGTGAAAGTATTGACACTAGTAACCAGGTGGATAAGCAGAAGAAGAAAGGGAATAAAAATAAGAAGAAAGGGAAAAAGAAGAAGAAGAAGAAAACTCAACAGGGGGCAACCAAGAAACCATTGCTTCGAATGCAACTTCTGATGAGAAACCATCCGATAAGCCTCACAAACTTTGATATCCTTGCAAACTTTGTATGCGTGACAATCTTCTTCGAAATTCTTCTGGTATTCCTCAAATGTTAGAAGAATGGTCTTCTCGTTCACATCGTCCAGTATCATCAACTTCTGGATATCATGCCAGTGACACACAATCAACTAATGGAAATAAATTTCATGGAAATAATGGTAAAGTTAAGTTTCCTTGCAGGTTATGCGCAGGGAATCATCCCATCCACCTTTGTCCCTATCTGGATGAAGCCCAAAAAGTGTTGGATAATTGTCCTGCTTCTCCGCAATGACTTCCATCTAGTTACAGGAGACTCTCCCTTAATCCTTCACTAGTTGATGAAGTGACTGACCCAAATCAACCATCGGACAAACCCACTCTCTCTAAATGTGAATCCCATGAGTCTATACCTGACCAATCACAGGTCGAGGAAATAGTTGACCCGATTTCACCTTCAGTTAATCATACATTTCCCATAGAGAGTGAGTATCATACCACTCAAGTTCTTTTCGTTTCTTCAGATTCCAATGAACTTGGAGGCACTATTCCATCAAGACAGGAGGAAAATCCTCTCGTTCTCATAACTCAAGGGGGTAATTCTCCCGTTCTTATGGTACCCCCTCCAAATAGTCTGGTCACTTCCTTTGATTGGGATCAACTTGAAGGATGTCGTCTTCCTTCTTATGTGCCTTTCCAAATCATAGTACATGTTCGTAATATGATTATATCTAGAACTATTATAGATGAAGGTATATTTGTGAGTATCCTTTCCTCCACTGCTTGGAATGTGCTTGGTTCACCGCCACTTGTGCATGTTACCCAGAATCTGTTGTCTTTTGACAGAGGAACCAATCAACCATTAGGGATCCTTCCTCAGTTGCCTATTAATTTGGGAGGAAAAGTTGTTTATCTCAATGTGATGGTAGTCATAGGCCCTTTAGATTGAAATTTACTTCTTGGGTGTGACTATTTTTATGACATAGAAACTATCGCTTCAACACTCTTTCGAGTGATGTGTTTCCCGCATGAAGGAAAAATTGTCACCGTTGACTAGATTTCATTTCCCGACCCAAATATGGCTTCCAGAAAACCATCTTCCCTAAACGGTCCCTTTGTCCCAATTGTATCTTCCCCGCCACAGTTCAATTATGTGGCAACCCATTCCATGCCTACATCAAATCGTGATCAATTCCGTGATGTTGTGCATTATGTATTGGGGGAATTGGAACCGGATCTCTCTAATGGATTCCTTGCTACGAATCCCTTCTAGAGCATTTTTCTTCCATCTGATGAGAACCTCTTAGAAGTCATGACCTCTTACGGGTCGTGATCAAGGAATCATGAGGATAGTTCCTTGTCTTGTGTCAAGCTCGTTAAAAAATGAAACATAAAATATGCGGATTGTTATTTTACTATGTCAACCTCATTAAAAAATGAAATAGGTCCCATGAGTATCGTTACTTGTCTTGTGTCAAGCTCATTAAAAAATGAAACAAGGAATATGAGGATAGTTCTTTTACTGTGTCAAACTTATTAAAAAATGAAACAAGTTATAGAGCATAGTTCCTTGTCTTGTGTCAAGCTCGTTAAAAAATGAAACAAGGAATCTGAGTAAAGTTCCTTGTCTTGTGTGAAGCTCATTAGAAAATGAAACAAGGTCCCCTAGAGCAAAGTTCCAATTCGAGTCTTTGATTAGATCTCGTAAAATCCTAGTCGAGTCTTTCACTTGATCTCGTCAATGAACCTTCATTCCATCCACCTAATAGCCATCAGTAGTCTACTTAGGTGAGCGTAATGAAGCTTAGGGGGCATGCACCTAGAATCAAGTCATCATGTTAGAGGCATGTAAACCAATCTCAAGCATAGTTTTTTCATGGTTCAAGCTTGTGTAGAAATGAACCTAGACTGTGTAAAAATGAAACTAAATCCAAGCATAGTTTTTCATTTCAAGCTTGTGTAAACATGAAACTGAATCCAAGAATAGTTCCCTATGGTTCAAGTTTGTGTAAAAATGAACCCATTGCCATTTTAACCCTCATGATTGCCATTCTATCAACCTCTTCTGTCAAATGAGATTTTTTTTTTCTCCTTCCATCGTCACTATATGCTTGGCCAGTCATACGCCTTCACTTGGTTGTTTTACCCTTTTTGAGGAACAATTGCAATGAGTGGTCTTATTAACTAGCCTCTTCACATAAATCAACATGTTTTGAGAAGTTCCAACATAACCGAAACCAATTGCTATCCTAGACACCACTCGTTCCTCTAAGTGGAGTTCTCTTTAAGCTTTTCTCAGACTCTTGAAACATGAAAAGATTGTCAAGTTATTGTCCTTTTCAATTCGTAAATAGATTGGAAATGACAACTACTTAGTATAATTTAACCCTTTTCTGGACTGAGATATATTACTTACGAAAAATGAATACATTGATCTAACATGGTCAATAGGTTCTCTCTTGTATTATTTTACGTTTTTTTCACATTTGAGAGACAAATTTACAAAAAAGAACTGGTGGAGTTTTATTTTTGTCCCTTTTCAAACTCTCTAAACATGAAAAGGATTGAGTTCTCATTGTCATTAAACTCATTAAAACATCAAATAGAGACAAACTTGTCCATCATGAAAAGACCGAGTTTCACCTTCGATGGACTCGTTAAAACATCACATAGAAATGGATTCATCGGAAGGGTAGAATGATCATCAAGCATATGTTATCCTCCTCAACCTTGTTAAAAAAATAAAGAGGTATTGGTCAGCAATGACTAGGGAAAATGGGAAAAGGGATAAATCACTTTATGGTACCAAGTTGCTCTTGAACATGACACTTTCACTTCATCTTTGTGACTATTTGGGTTGGGTTATATGCTTGATAGTTATCATACCTATGGTCTATCACGCAATCCATCACTTTGGTTTTTGGTCAATGTTGCCAATTCATTTAGCGTCACTGACATGTTCAAGAGAAGTCTCTCAATAAATTTCATCCTTGGAAATACTCATAAACCTTCATTTTCATGACCGTCATTCTTGAACATTGTGTCATCCGTCACATTCTATCTTCAAAATCATTACAATCATTTCGTGTCATTGATGGGGGATACATCAAAGCCCTCCTATGATGAGTCGCTTCTTGTCGACATCAACACACTATCCAGGAAGTTGACTTAGAAACACCCTTCCAGTACTTTTAGTCTTGCATACATCAATGGAATGTTTCTTGCTTCCAGTGATAGGTTGACATCACAGGCCTTCAAATAAAAGAATTTGTATGGTGTTCGACATCAAAACACCTATTCACACCATGCAGAATGTACTGTAGTACCTTGAGAATCATTATCATTATTGGTGATTTCTCTCGCGTCTATTAACATCTTACATCATTGGGTAGTAATCAGATGGTGTCTTCCCATTTTTGACTTCAGACTACATTTTCACATGGTTAGAATTGTACTTTAGCAAACAATTGGACGAGATAGAAGACCCCAAATCTAGTTTCATCCATCTGGGCTGTGATTTCAATAGAGTACTAAATCATCTGTACGATGGATTTACACAGACGGTTACCTTATTATGGGTCTATATTTGCAAATGACTATCTGATTTATGTGCATGTAATGAAAAGTTTATATGTTGAGCACGGGTATGCCTTCCCTCAGCAATTCATAGAAAATTCAAAGATATTATATATTGTAATTGATGCAGTTCACCGCCTGCTTCAAATCCTCCACATCACATCATAAAGCATATCACTCAACATTGTCATTTTTGACTTCATGCTTTAGGGGGCAACTATTACAGGTTTATTTGGGCACATTACTCTTGACGATCAAGTCAGTAAAAATAGGGCTCATCAAACCCTAATTCAGTTTTTCATGCCCTAGACAAGTCATCATATTGAGTGTTTTCATCCACGAAAGTTTTCTAGTTCAAAACCCTGTTGAAATGCCTCCTTGGGACACTAGTGCACCCTTGATCAGGTACAACTACTCTGCATAGCAGGTAGGCCCATTCAGACTTCTGTTGCATAGCACTTAGGCCCACCTGAGCCTACGTTGGCTGAGTATGAGCGAAATGGCATAGGATTATGGGAATATTCCTTGAATTTAGAACATTCTAAAGGATGCCCAACTCTTATCTCATCCTATGAGCTCAACTATGGATAGGCTATGGATCATCTAATCTTATATCCTCTCATCCTGTTCTCCATGGAAACTAACTATCCAATTATGGAAAACCATTCAATACCCCATTTATGACAAAACCACTTGTATTTCCCTCTAAATTGACCACTCATCATAGTGATCATGGGGGCTGGAGGTTGGATATTATAGAGAAATATTGTTAGTTTAGAGATTTGAAATCATTGTCAAAGTAATGTTATGTTGTTGGATTGATGTTGCTATTGGTGTGATGAGGGTTTGGACTAAGCTAGATGAGTGACATGAGATCGAACCACATTGGCTGTAACTCCTCCTTCTATCAATCAATAAAGTTGTTTGCTCCTTTTTCCAATACTTTTGTCTATATCTACGATGAATTTATGTTCACATGTTGTTGATTCCATTTGTTTACAATAAATCAATCATATGTTTTGATTGTTGTCATCTTCTGTTTATGTTGGCAGGTACCAATTGAGTGAATTTAGTTTGAGCGGGAGCGATGGGAGAAACTCAAAGGAGATCAAAGGAAGCGAAGGATCATAAGTAGATTCCTTTATCTTATCTGTTTATTGTAGGAAAAGGCTAAACATATTTACTTCAGTTGTTCTAAGTGTAACTACCCACTTAGGGAAGATATATTTATCCGTAGGTATAAATTTCATCTAACAGGGAGTAGAAGAAGAGTGGTAATCATAATTAAATAATACAAACCCTTAAAGGGACAAAGATAAAATACAAAAAAAATTATCCTATTCTTCTAACATCACAAGAGGAATTGGATTAACAGTAACCACCCCAATGGGGTATGTGGGGTATTGTTACAAGTGGTATTAGAGCATACAAGTTGAACACTTGGACTGGATAGGCTCTATAATGAGAAAGTGAGGAGAAAAATAATCTTAATAAAATTTCACATTGACTTTTAGAAAATTAACTAAACAATTGTTTAGGTGTTAAAACCCAAACTAAATTAATTGAATGCATGCCTAATTGATATATGAATATGTGATTTATTTAAATAGAAGAAAATGAAGAAGTTGTCATATTTCATTGTCATGAATAAACTAACAATTGTTTTGATAGTTAAACTATGTGTAAATTATACAGGCCTACATATTATGATTGATGAACGGTTGCTTGACTGATAACCATGTGCTAATGGGAATTTTTTTATTGTATATAATCCATTACAACAACTCTGTAAGAGTGGGACTGTATGTATAACTTTGTTTTTTATTTATTTATTTTACACTAACAATTGTGTGTGATTGACAACATCACAAGCAACGTAATATAGAGACAAACACAAAAATGAGGACCAGAATGGTGCAATAAAGTTCAAATGAGTCATAACATGGAAATGAAGAGTCTATGACAAATGAACGAAAAATGTTAGTTGACCAAGGGGGAGGGGCTCACTACCTAGATTGGATGGATACTCTAAGAAGCCTAAGGGCTGAAGTTAGAAGCTTCAAGGTAGATAATGAGAGACTCGTGAGAGCTCAAGAGAAGCAAGCTGAGATAAATGTAGTCATTCTGCAAAGTATCTCATATTTACAGAGACAAAGGCAACCTGAGATGAGGGCTAGCCATAAAGACAGGAGGCGCCTTCAGGGATTAGAAGAGAAAACTAATGGGAAAAATGGTAGCATGTCGAAGAAGATGCACAAGGAAAGTGAAGATATTGTGTGGGGAATGCACCATTGAGAACCTCAAGAGGAAGAACCAACATTTATGTGCATCACTCTAGCAGACCATCTAGTTCTACTACCAAGAGGCACCACCATAATCATCATCAGGAAAGAAAGGAAAAGGAGTACATTCTTAAGAAATTCAATAAATACAAGACACCCACATTTGATGGGGATATGAAGAAATTAGAGGAGGAAGAAGCTTGGTTGTTGGGTATGAAGAAGTTTTTTATAATTCATGATTATTTTGAAAATATGAAAGCCAAGATTTCCACCTAAAACTTGAAGCAAAAAGTAGACATATGATGGGAAAAATTGAAAAATTCTAGAGGCATTGTTGAGGGAGAATTTACTTAGAATTAATTTGGGGAGCTCTTTAGAGATCACTATCTATTTGAGCACTACTATGATAGCAAGGAAAAGGAGTTCTATGAACTGAAGATGGGGAAAATGACAGATGATGAGTATGTCACTAAGTTTTTGGAACTATTGAGGTATTTTCCATATCTCAGGGATGAGAAAGCCAAGATTCAAAGATTCATTAGTGGGTTTCCTATGACATTTAGAGACAATATTGAATTGTTGTAACTCTAGACTTTGAAGGATGCCATTAAGAAGCTGAAATAATGCTATGAGCAAGCAAAACATAGACCAGAAATTAAGAGTGTCTGGAAGGGAAGGAATAATGCTCAAAATAAGAAGAATTGGCCCAAGAAAAATTTAGAAGAGAGGGAAGGTAATCATCCAATCCATGCAAATCAATTTCAGTAGAAAGATAACATTGTTTCTAAGGGAAATATGCAACAACTAACATTAGAGTAGCACATGCTTGAAGGAAGAGAGAAATTAAAGTGTTGAAAAAATCACTGGAAAAAAGATTGTCCACAATAAAAAAAATGTTGGACCAAAGGTTTAAAATGCCTAGGAGGTTCGCAAAGTGGGTGAAGTAGCTGAGAGTTCCCATAATTTATGTAGATGTAGACAATTTCCATGCATACCACTAGGCATCCATCATTGAGACGAAAGGTAAGATGTGGAATAAAATGGTTTCTATTATGATTAATACTAGTTCTAACTACAACTATGTCAACCTAGAGCTTGTTGAAGAATGAAATTTGGCCAAGCAATTATAAGAAGAAGCATGGCTACTTCAATTAGAAATTGGAACAAAAGGAAATATTAATAATTGGGTGATATCATGTGCATTTGAGCTCAGTGGTATGGCCATAACAATAGAATGGAATTTATTTCCACTTAGAGAATACAACACATTATTGAGCATGGGTTGGTTGTACTTGCACAGGACCAAAGTGGACTATTTTGAAAAGGAAATTGAATGCTTAATTGAAAAAGGAAAAAGAATAGTTTTTTAGGGAAGGAGGAAGCCTACTTTGGTAAGGTTGATCAAGGCTATGCAAGCCAAGTGTAGCAGCAAAAAGGGATGCATGTTGTTTGCAGTGCAATTCTTAAGTGATGTGAACTCTAGAAGAGATGCTGAGAATGAGGAAACTGAACTATTGAAAAGGTATCCGAAAAGGTACCTAGTTCTGCAATAGTATGCAAATGTATTTCTAATGGATGTTCCTAGATTATATCCACATAGATAGATACATTTCTCTATTGATTTGGTACCTGGAGTAGCACCAACATGCAAGGCAAGATACAAGATCAATACCCATGAGTTAGTTGAGCTAAATTGTAGCTGAAGGAGATGTTGGACAAGGGATATATAAGGCCAAGTGTGTCACCATAGGGAGCTCTAGTACTCTTTGTAAAGAAGAAGGATGAGACCCTTAGATTATTCATTGATTACATGCAATTAAACAATGTTACCATAAATAACATGTACCCATTTCTAAGGATTGATGATATATTTGATCAATTATGGGGAGCATCAATCTTCTCCAAGATTGACTTGAGGTTAGGATATCCTCAAGTAAGGATCAAGAAGGAGGACATTCATGAGACTACTTTCGAGAAAAGATATGGATTTTATGAGTTTGTAGTAGTACCCTTTGGGATTACTAATGCCCCTGCCACTTTCATGTGTTTAATGAACAAGGTGTTGCCTCCTTATTTGTACGAGTTTTTCATTGTATTTGTAGATGAAAAATTGGTGTACTAAAAGAATGAGGAAGAGCATGAGAAGCATCTGGATGTAGTATTGCAATTTTTTAGGGAACACAAGATGTATGCAAAGCTCAAAATGTGTGACTTTTTATAGCCACGGATACACTATTTGGGGCATATTTTCTCAAAAGAAGGGATATCAATTGACCCAGAGAAGATCAAGGCTATAATGGAGTGGCCAACCCCAAAGAATGTGAGTAATATCAAATCATTCATGGGATTGGTAGGTTACTATAGGAGATTCATCTTAAGCTTGTTCGAGATAAGCCATCCTATCACATCCTTGCAAATAAAAGGAATGAAATTTGAGTGGACAACTCAGTGTACAACAATCTTTGAGAAATTGAAACATTTGCTCACAAATGCACCAGTGTTGAGGATTGCAGATCTTTAAAAGGATTTTTTTTGTGTCAACAGATGCATGCAAGGAAGGTCTCAGTGGAATCTTGATGTAGGAAGGGTAGGTTATTTTTTATGAGTCAAGGAAATTGAATGAGAATGAGTTAAATTGCATGACTCATGATATATATTTTGATACCATCATTGATGCATTGAACATGTGGAGGTATTACTTCCTAGGAAGGAAATTTACATGTATGACAAACAGCAGTGGGCTAAAGTATTTGTTTGAGAAAATTAAGTTGAATGTAAGATAGGTTAGATGGTTGGCCATACTTAACGAGTTCGGATTTGAAATCAAGTACATAAAAGGCAAAGAGAACAAGGTTGTTGATGCACTTAGTAGGAGGATTCAAGTGAATCACTTGGCAATGATAAGATCTTACAAAATGGATTTGGTAGGATGGGTCAAGATTGAAGGATAACATCATGAAAAATATTAGCAAATGAAAGAAAAGTTGCAACAAGATGGTGGGGATGAAGAATATCATCTCATTGATGACAACCTATTGAGGTTCAAGAATAGAATTTATGTGCCAAATAACGATGAATTGAAGAGGCCTATAATGAGAGAGTTCCATATCAAGCCATATTCATGCCACCCAGGGTACCAAAATACTTTCACAATCATTAAAAAGTTCTATTATTGGCCAAATTTGAAGAATGAACTGGTTGTTTTTGTGGCTAAATTCATATAATTTCAACAAGTGAAGGTTGAATGCAAGCACCTAACATGATTATTGCATTCCATTCCCATTCCAGAATGGAAATGGGAGATAAAATCTATGGGTTTTATCACAGGTTTACACAGAACCTCCAAGAAGCATGATGCAATTATGGTGGTCATTAACAGGTTGAGCAAGGTAGCTCATTTTGTAGCAATCAAGTCCACCAAGTCGGCTAGTGAGGTAGAAAAAATATTCATAAAGGAGATTGTGATACTACATGGAGTCCCAAGAAAATTATTTCAGACATAGATGCTAAGTTCACTTCAAGATTTTGGAAGGAATTGCTTACAGGTTTGGGGATAGATTTCGCATTCAGTACAACATATCATCCACATACAGATGCGAAAACAGTGAGAAAAAATAGAATCATCGAAGACATGTTTAGAATGTATGTGATGCATCAGCCCAAGAAGTGGGAGGAGTATCTTCAACTTATAGAGTTTGCATACAACAATGGATACCAGGAATCCATAAAGATGGGTCCATTCGAGGGACTGCATGGGAGGAGTTGCAATATTCCTATAAGGTGGAGTGATCCAATGAACAAGGTCCTTATTGGGCCTGACATGCTCAAGGAAATTGAGAAACAAATTCATATCATCAAAAAGAATAAGTTAGAAAAATGATGTATTATATAGCAATGGTACACATAAAATATTACGAAACACAAACACAAACAATGAATAAAATAAAGGAGACATAGATATATGTGGTTCATCCAATTTGGGATACATCCACAGAGAAACAAACAATCCTTCCTTTATATTATCCAAAAAAGTGAAGAGATACCACCTGTATGCATTATAATATCCCCTTCACTCTCACACAATCTCTACTCTCTTTCTCACTCAAAAAACACATATACATACCCGCAATAAAATTCCCTCATATAAATCGAGTGGTTTCCTTCTAGGGAAAAAAAACCTAAATTAAACATAACTTCTACCCTCATATCATCAGCCAAATTAATGGCCCACATTGACTACAAAGTTACATTATTTTACAAGGCAATTTTACATCTATTTTTGGCTTCAGGGGTGCTGCCCTTGGACCCCCTAGCCGAGGGTGATGCCCCGCCCCAGACCCCTATGTGAAGGGGTGTACAATCTTCCTAGGGTATACATCCAATTGAAATAAGTACCTCAGAATCAGGAAGATAATTAGGCTCCACACCCAACTAAATTTGAAGGTGGCACAAGATAGGAATAAAAGTTATGCATATCAGCATAGGGTGCATAAAGAGTTCCAAGTTGGGGAACATGCTTATGTGAGAATCAAACCCAAGAAGAGTTCCTTGAAGATTGGGTCATGTGCTAAGTTGGCACCATGGTATTGTGGTCCTTTTGAAATCCTTTAGAGGATTGGGTCAATGCCATATAGGATACATATGCCTCCTTCAGTTGAAGTTCATGATGTTTTCCATGTTTCTTTGCTTAAAATATATGTCTTTCATTTATGATTGGTTTGTGATACGGGTGGAACCAAAGGGAGAGTTCCAACCAAATCCAATGTGTATTCTATACCATAGGAGTCGCATGCTCTAGAATTGAGCCATAGAGCAAGTCAAAGTGTAGTGGAAGCACTTTGGGCCCAAGGAAGCCACTCGGGAAATGGTTGATGCCATGATGCCTATTTATCCATTTTTATTTGATGGTTGAAGAAAATGTATATATAATTGTAAAAATTGTATAAATATGTACATATAAAGCTCCACAACATAATATGTGGGTAAAAGTGTGGAGCTGGGTTACACTTTTTGGTAAGGGAGGGTGCTTTTAGGCGAAAAAAAGAGAGTTTGATCGAGCATTGTAAGTGATCGACTGAGCCATTTTTTAGTGCTCGATTGAGCTCCTTTAGTGCTAAAAAACAGATCGATCAAGGGTTTAAAAAAAACCCTCGATTGAGTGTTAGATTAAATATTATATTAACAAAATTAATAAATTTAATAATAATAATATTAATATATTTAACATTAAATTTTTGATATTAATATCAGATTTCATAATTTATTAGTAATAATAATAATAATAATAATAATATTTTTTTCATATTAGTTTTAATGAGGTTTTTACATGACATGATAACAAAAATTATAATCAAATTTGGAATTTTAATGTGGTAAAAACTTTTGTGGAAGGT
Organism: Pinus taeda; assembly: GCA_000404065.3. Taxonomy (NCBI): domain Eukaryota; kingdom Viridiplantae; phylum Streptophyta; class Pinopsida; order Pinales; family Pinaceae; genus Pinus; species Pinus taeda. The sequence goes on along the minus strand of APFE031635293.1, from coordinate 24,289 downwards.
AAATCTATGATCCATTCAAATTCAAGGTACATCATAAGGTATATTTTGCAAACGAACATACATACTTGCCCCCATAATGGGTTGTAGAATGCACCTCTTGGTGAAATAACATAATTTTTTTTAATGTTGTTCATAACCTAGATCTAGTTGAATTTTCATTTTTAGTAAAATAATATCATATAAACTTGGTTAAATGATTAATGGATTAAATTTTAGATATTCGTTGATTTTATAATATAAATTACGAGAGTATGGGATTAACATAAGGATTTGATTTTTATTTTTGTTTTTACAAAGGCTCGATCAAGCCATATAGCTTGATCTAGCCCCTGGTTAGCCACATAAATGGGTCGATCGAGGGTTTAGGAAGCCTTGAATCGAGCTATTTAAATTTAAAATTTAACATCTTTATCGAACACTTTAAACACTTGATCGAGCTACTAAGGTCCTCAAGCCCACAATTTTAGCACCCCTTCTGTACATTTCTCTGCAACCCCATTTTGTACCTAGTGGACTTAGGGTGAAATTTGTCCTTAAGTTGTAGAGTTGATCATGTTCGATTCGTGAAAGAATCCTCTATCCAATGGCATATGTGTTTGATACTTTCAAATTCATATGATATTTTTATCACATTTCTTTTAAACATAATACTTTAATTTTTTTTGGATAGTTTCAAAGGAGGCGAATAAAACATGAATAACTTAAAATATGCACAGCTAAAAAATTTCAAAAAACACCACTATCATTGTTTACGAGTATTCTCCAAAAGGTTACTCTTTGTTTTTTAATTTATTTAAACAATCGAAAAACAATTCTTATGTGAACACATGTATGCAAAATTCAATTGAAATATTACTTTTCTCAACTTCAAAAATAATAAAAAATATAATTTTACATTAAAAAAAATAATATGAAAAATTTATCTCTCTCTCTTTGGAATCATGCTCATATCTATATATATATATATATATATATGAATATGAGCATGATCTAAACAAAAGGTACTTGCTCATACTTTGTAGCATTAGAAATTGCATTGAAACAACATGCATGGCCATTTGGATTGAGGATTATTATTAGATTTTCTTAGTCATTCTATTTTTTTGTTTGGCGATCTCAATCGGGTAGGAGATCTTGGTGAAATGGCTCCTTGCATAACTAAATGTGATATATATTTTAAATTACACATTTTAGACTAATTTTTGCTATGTGAACACACACATAACTCTTATGATGTGCGAAAATTTGCAAGGACAAGTATTGCATTTAATGGTAAATTTAGAGATTATATGACACTAATTTTTTTTGCAAAAAATATCATTAGGAAATAACACAATTTTCCACGTGTTGTATTTTACTGCAAATAAAAATTCACAATGCTTATATGAATTTTGAGGGCTTCAATAAAAGAGGAAATTTTTGAAATTTCATTGCCACATTTGGCCCAAAACTATAACCCATCTTCATGCATTCACCCATGTGTTTTTGTTTTTCTTTCTGTGACATTGCATATGGAAAAATAATACCAAGGGAGGTGTTGCCTTAAGGGGGAGGGGTTTGTGAGAGCCCCAACCATGGTTCTCTCAGGAAATTCAATGTAAATATTTTACCAAAAGAATGGGCTGAGTCAAGGGACACAGATTCCAAATACGGAGGAGGTTGCTGGCTTGGGACATTCAAGGTTTCATTGTTGCAGTAAATATGAATAGGTTATGCTATGCATTAAAATAAGGTTGGAGTGTTTTAATGGATTGGTTTTCTAAATTTAATTAGGTTGTAAGAGAGGCATGGAAACCAATGCTTCCTTCGAAAACATTACAAATAAGGAAGGATAAGTAATTTATAAAGATGTGAGGATGTGTAAACAGCTAGGGAGAAAAGGAAGAGAATTTGACTTCTAAAAAATAAGGAATAGGGGAGAAAGAGTTTGATTCATCATTCAACAATGAAGAAATAAGAGAAGAGAATCGAGTAAGAGCAAGAGCGAAGGAGTTGGTAGAAAAAGAAGGAAATATAGGGAGATCAATTTTCGGTTGGTAAGGTTAGCAAGAAGAAGGTCGCTCCTAGATGAGGAACAATGACCTCTTGATTCCTTGTATAACCATAGGTTGGAGATGGCCTTTCGAGGGAATTCCTTGATGGCTGCAGTGGAGGGTTGTTCCTTGGAATCCTGAATGGAGGATCTCTGAAGGCTTCTTATTTTGTGGTTTTTACAATAGATTTTGGAATTCCAAAAGGTGTGGAACCACTGTGATATTGTTTAAAGGGTGGAGACTTGCTTCTATGGAATCCCTTGATATTCTTGGGTGGAGAATAAGTCTATTTATCCCATAAAACTATTAGTGACTGAAAACTGGAGGGTGCAGGTTTTAGTTTGGAAGCTCAATGAAAAATTCCAATCACGGGACTAGATTCCTCTTTTCGAGATGACCAATTTTGACTATTGAAGCACTCAATTTGGATAAACGAAAGTGTACTTTTAAAGAAAAACCCAGATGTGCACATATGGACATGATGACCCTAATAGGAAATTGGACATCCTTGGAAGCCTATAAATACTATTAGCCTCAATCTCATTTGGAAATCACCAAGCATCTTATTCTTCTCTTCTTCATTGATTGGCTCACCTAGTTATAAGGCTGGGTTGAGAAATTTGATTCATACAGGTCCAAGATTATAGGGTTTGAAGCTCGCACATGTTCTAGGGTTTTGGTTTACAATTGTAAGTTTGGCACAAGAATATTTCAGCTATAGCCATAGTCTTACAACCTCAACAATGCAGTTGGAAGCTGTCAACTACATGCATATCTCTTCCTCCATGCGGTCAGGTTATAGGGCTAAAATTTGACATTTGACTACAGTTGATCGTAGACAAGAAAAATTCTCTTTGAACATATATATGAATGTTGTTGGGTTAATTTTATTGGATGATTTCTATTTGGCTCATTTTACTCTTTGAAAATTTTATGACAATCTAATAGAAGAAGAATTACAAAGGGTTTTCACCATAATGGGCTTTCCCTAGTCATTGACTGAAAATATGATGTCTCTTGTTGATGTGTTGATTGTCTCCTTTATCATTTCATTTACTATTCTATCTTCAATTAGTGTTGATGATTGGAAATATTAATTATTGATAAAATATTGATAATTGAAGAATTGAAATGGGCTTAAGTAATTGAAACAACATAGAGCAGTGTGAAATTTAACATGGTATCAGAGGTAAGGTGAAGGACAAGCCCAAAAGGAGCCAATATTTGAAGCAATCATCTTTGGAAATTTGAAGGAGCCTATCTAATCAAGTCAATATGTCTTTCTCTTTCTTCAAGGAATATGAGAAGTTGGGTGACTTGTCTAACTTTGTTGCATGGAAAATTAGTTTGGAGATCATAGTTGATAGCAATGATGATTTGGAATTCATTCAAGGAAAAGTACTCGAGCCTCCAGAGAATGCTTCTGTTGCTACCAAAAACAAGCACGAGAATGGTGAGTTACAAGAAAAGTAAATTATAGTTGATGGTTTACAAGATAATTTACTTGCATATGTTGGAAATTTAAGGAAGTCTAAGGACATGTATGATAAGATATCCAACATGTATGAAGTCAATGAGTTGAATGAAATCCTCTCCTTGAAAGATCAACTCAAAGATATGAATATGAATAAAGGAGATTCTATGCAATCCTACATTATGAGGATATCTCATCTGAGAGAACAATTGCAAAGATTTGGGGAATCTGTGCTTGACAAGGAATTGGTTATTATAACTCTTAGAGGCTTGCCTTGCATTTGGGAAACCTTCAATACTACTATAAGCAAAAAAAATACCTTCTTGTCATTTGATGAGATTGTTGGAAATATTACTCAAGAGGAATCAAGGATTATATCAAGTGGAAGGATTCAAAAATATGAATAAGGAGAAACCATTACATTTGTCACTCAAAACAAGAAGAAGAAAGGAAAAGGAGCTACATCAAATTCAAGGAAGCCGCCTCCTCGAAGCTTAAAGAGAAGGAATCATAGAGAATCATCACACATTGAATGTTATAATTGTCACAAGAAAGGTCATTATGCTTGAGATTTCCCTGAGAAGAAAAAAGGTCCATGCTACAACACTATAAGCAACAATAATAGGTTTAATGATTGAAGAAGAAGGGATGACCGAAGTAATGATCACAATGGAAGAGATGATAGAATAAGAAGAGATGCTCCACATGATCATGAAGAAGATCATCTTCCTAAAAAGAAGTCAAGATACTCTAGGTATGAAAGTAATGTTAGCCATCAATCTGAATATATTCTTATTTCTACTCTCACTTATTCTTGTCCCCTTGATTCGTGGGATATTTCATTGGTTGATAGTGGGGCTACTCATAATTTCTTTGGGTATAATTAAGTCCTCTCTAATTTGGTAGAGAGGGAGTCAAATTTGAAAATTATTCTTGGAGACCACTCCACTCATCTCGTTAAAGGCTTGGGCCCTTCAAATATCATCTGGATTTTGGGGAATCTATTTTTCTCCACGATGTGATGTATGTGTCGGGATTGAAGAATAATTTGGTATCAATATCTAATTTGGAATATAAAGGGATGAGGGTTTCTTGTTGGATCATCCATGAGAGAATTATTTACATTGGGATTGATATTTGAAGGACTCTATAGAGTCATTGGTAGATTTCTTCTAACATTGGTCCATGATACTAATAATGTAAGTGAGCTATGGAGCCGAAGATTGACCCATCTACATTATGATGCTCCTCCAAAATTGAAGAAATTTGTCTCTTGTATTCCTAATTTTAAATCAAATCATGATGGAGTATGTCTAGGTTATGCTAGTGGAAAGAAGACACGGGGACCATTCCTCTCTAGTGAGAAAAAGACAAATTACATCCTCTAACTCATTCATTCTAATATATGTGGTTTGATGCCCATACATTCTATTGGAGGACATTTATACTACATTACCTTCATTGATGACTACTTAAGAAAGATGTGGATATATTATTTGGAGCACAAGGATGAAGCCTTCGAAATGTTCAAGGAGGTTAAATCCTTTGCCAATAATAAAACATGGATGAAAATTAAGATGTTCAGGTGAGACAATGGTGGAGAGTACATTTCGAATGAGTTAATTTATTTTTGCAAGAAGGAAGGTATCAAAATAGAGACGACTGTGCCCTATACTCCCAAAAAAATGGAGTAGCTGAAAGAAAAAATAGTTCTATTATAGAAGCCACTCGTGCCATGCTCCATGATAGAAAGTTGCCAAATTTCTGAGAAGCAACGAATGTTGTTGTGTATGTTTAAAACAGGGTGCCTCATCAAGAATTGGACAAAAAGACCCCTGAAGAATTGTTCACAGGTGTCAAGCCTGATGTTGGCCATCTCTATATCTTTGGTTTCCATGTATATTTCTAGATGCCAAAGGACAAAAGAAACAATATGGAAGCCTCAGGAAGAAAAGGTATGTTTGTTGGATATTGTGAAAATTTTAAGGCATTTAGAATATATATTCCTAGTCCAAGGAAGGTTGAAATTAGCAGGGATGTAACATTCAATGAAGACTCTCCCCTTGGGAAAGCAAGGGACCTTCTTCCACCTCCTCCGCCTAAGAATAATAATGATGATATGGATAATTTAGATGGTCTTTCCATGCCTAAACCTTAGAGAGACATTGCCAATGATCCCATGGAGCCCATGGACCCTATAGATCCTCCTCCATGTGATCCTCCTACTATGAAGAGGCCACTCTAGCTTCGTGACACATGACATGATGACGAGAGACACATTCCAATTGAAGATCATTTAGAGAAAGAAAGAACCCATATAGGTACCAAGGATGTGTTGCAACTATGAGTACTATGATTCAAGCCAAACCTCCCACCTTTGAAGAAGTCGTAAAGGAACAAGTTTGGAAGGATGATATGGTTGAATAATATGAATCAATTATGAAGAATGACATATGGGATGTTGTGCTAAGACCGAAGGGGAAATCCATGGTGACTTCAACGTGGTTATCCAAGATCAAGCATGGAGTCGATGCTATCATTGAGAAATATAAAGCAATGTTCATGACCTAGGGATTCTCCTAGAAAGAAGGAGAAGATTATGATGATATATTTACACTTTTGGCTAGATATACAATCATTCGTTCCATAGTTTCCCTAGTTGCAAGTAAAGTATGGATCCTTCATCATATTGACATCAAGACAACATTTCTCCATGGCATGTTATAAGAAGAAGTGTAAGTTGAGTAGCCACAAGGATTTGAAGTAGAGGATCAAAAGAAACATGTTTTCAGGTTGAAGAAGGCATTGCATGGTTTGGAGAAAAAACCCAAAGCGTATTACACCCATATAGATAGTTATTTGGTGATGCTCATATTTACAAGAAGAAATATCGATCCCAACCTCCACTTCAAGGTATTCCAAGGTATGTCGTTGATTTTGGTTTTATATGTTGATGATATATCCCTGACAGGTAGTGAGCCCCTGACAATCAAGTGTAAGAGGGAGTTAGCCTTTGAATTCAATATGAAGGACCTTGGACTCTGAAATGCACTAGTTTCTAGGTCTTGAGGTGTGGCAAACACCCAATAAGATTTTCCTTTCACATGGAAAATATGTCATGGAGCTATTGGAGAGATTTGGAATAACAAAATGGAAGTCCTTGCCCATTTTGATGGAAATTATTTTCAACAAGTTATGTGGAGAAGTTGCAAGACTCAATTTGGTAAATACATCTGACTATAGATAGTTGAATGGGGCTCTGATGTTCTTAGTGAACACTCAACTAGACATATGCTATGCATTGAACATGTTGATTCAATTCATGATTGAGCCTCTCCATGGAAATTAGATTACTTCCACACAAATTGTGAGATATTTGCATGGGACAATCTATTGAATCAGTATTTTAAAAAACTCACTTAAACGTTTCAATTTATTATTCAGATTTATGTAAACTACTCTCGTTAAGTAAAACAATTTATGTATGCAAATTTTTAATGGAAAAGAAACGTACAAGTATGTAATCATTGAATCATACCCTTGCTACACAACACAACGTCTGTCAAACCCAAATCTAGGCATACAAACTGTTACAGAAACACTTCATAATATCATCATCACAAATATATCAAACCCTAAATAGATTATCCAATATGTGGTCATTTTATATCTATTATTTTTTATCCATCTACATTCTCCCTAGTTCACACCTATTTCAGATCAAGTTATTCATAAATAATCCATTACATGCACACATAACACTTTGATCTCCAACTCCTTATATAATATGAACCTTAGCCAATACATTAGGCCAATCCCTTATTAATTTCGATGGTATTATTTGATATGATCAAATATCCATTGTATCACTCCTTACTCTGGGGCAATACGATGATAAAGACCGCTAGTATGCATAATACCACGGTGTTGAAATTGCAAGCGACTTTTCTTCACCATATCCGTATATTAACGCAACTTTTATTCACATTACTCGTGTATAATTTTCAAACTTCATATTTATCATTCCTCTCTCTATGAACTAATATTCCTTGTATATATCACCTGTAGTATCTAAATAACCATCAGGTTGACATCTTTTTCAAGTAGGTTTCCATCAAGGACAACACATTAGTCATAATTCCAACAATCTCCCCTTTCGGACTTGATGGCAACCACTTTGGTGTTTGGTTACCACTTTCTGTAGATACCTGTAAACATATATGTAGACATACCAAGATTCTTTCCAAGCATTCTTATTCAAACACGAAGTTTCTCTCCCCCTTTGACATCAAGGGAAAAGATTTTACTAATGCTGAATGAAGACTTCTTTCTCCCTTTATCAAGAGGATCACTATGGGTCTAGTCTGCTTAATATGAACACTAACCATGCTCCCCTTAAGCATATGTTGAATCCTCTAGAAGATTTTCAATTAAGTACATGACTATATTACTTAACCAAGTATTACATTTCCTATTGCCAAGGAATCGTGCTTACATCAATCATCCAACACATTGGTCTTACATATTTCAATCAACATTACATCAAATGGCAAAAATGGGATTACACACATAATTGACTTGACCTTGAATAGTCCAAACTTGACTAAATATTATAATGATTACATCGTGGATCTTTACATGACCTTTACATCAAGAAAAATATATGAAATTTATGACAAAAACCAATGACAAGGATCTCAACCATGAGGTAGCAAGACCATAATAGTCATCATAGAATCTTGCAACATAGAAATTAGCAATATGGACAACAACATACAAGATAAGACAATTTAGCTTCAATATCATCAACCTGTGACCAAGTATACAACATCAAAAACATAGGATGTTTCTGTAGATATATGTTATAAAATCATCCCTTTGACCTCATTGAGGTCAAGTTGCTCTTTGCCTCTGTAGGATAAGCCTCAATCCACATACATCAAAGACATATAGATTTTTTGCAACACAAAAACATATCTCTTCATGGATTAACAACATATGTGAGAACCAAGAATATCATCATAAAGTAAGATAAGACAATGTAGCATAAATCTTCATCAACATCACCATCTGACCAAATCTTTCAAGAATTAGTATGTGACTAAATATGTAATCACCCGTTAGTTGTAACAATAGTGTATCAATAACCATCCTCTTATATTCATGTAACATAAATTTTCCTCATAGGAAAAAATACCATTATCTTAGATCAGGATGTCGTCATACACATCTATCATCACACCATAGGCAACTCAAGTGATCATCCATAAGATTCCCAAGACATAGATATAGCAATATGTAAGAATTCATCAATCATAACATTAGATTGTATGATCAATCTCTTTTATTATCCCATCTCCTTGATCTCATATCATTAAGATCAACAGTCCTTATATAGGAAGAACCACAATCCTCAAGAAACATACCATGTGTAGCATATCATGTACATGTATCATCACCATGTAACATATGTGAGAACCAAGAACAACACTATAGGCATCATCCATAACTGCACCATATGCAACTTATGATTTATTGAATACATAATGACAATAACATATAAGTAGTGAGTGAAACTCATCATCATCAAATAAGGACCATGGCATGCATATCCTCTTCATGTATAATTAACTCCACTAAGTGCAACTTTATCCAAGACTTTATCATCACTAATGACATAATCTGTTGATTGTCTCCTTTGTCATTGCATTAACTGTTCTATCTTCAATTACTGTTGATGATTGGAAAAATTAATTATTGATAAAATATTGCTAATTGAAGAATTGAATTGGGCTAAAGAAATTGAAACAACATAGAGCAGTTTGAAATTTAACAAGGGGCAACAAACCTCTAGATTCCCTGTGTGGATCAACTAGTCATCATTGTGTGGATAGATTGGTCATATTTGGATAGTTGGAGGGTGGAGGCAACTAGCCTCTGTATTCCCTGTACATTGTTTAACTACTAAGTAGCTGGTGGGTGGAGGAAGGAGAACCTCTAGAGTCCCTGTTTCAACTAGAAGTTGGTGTTTTATACCTTTGAACAAGGCCCCTCAGTCGCTAGAATCTAGCTCAGGGGTGATAACTGCAAGTGAACTTTGGCTATAACTATTTATGGTTGGGTGGTGAGTCCTTATCCGAGACTAAGTTTCCTAGACACCAGTTTTAATTCTAAGATATTTTTTTGTATATGTAAAATGTGTTGTTGAATGTATGTGTATATGTTTGGATTGTAAGCAAAACTTACATTGATTGTTAGAACAATGCATGGTTTACAATTAAAAATTAAAAGAATGAGGTTATGTTAGCTAGTCCTTGAGACTGTGATTTTGTTCTAATGGCTTATATGTAGGGAGACATGCAATTATATTAGTTGCGTGGGCACTGAGTGTATTCAACCATGCAGATAGTGAAGGAGAATGAACACATATACTTTCGAAGTGTATTTATGCCAAGACCATTCCTTATGAAACCACTTACTCTGCTCATGAGTGTGTGTGTGTGTGTGTGGCTAAAAAACATGGTGTCATGGAAATCTTGGCCTAAATACCATAACCAATGGAAGAGGTGTCATTTGTACCAATTGGACTTCGCAAAAATTTCATGTGGAAATCCCTCCTCGGGACTGGGATGATGTGTCTTGGAGGTGAAAAGAGGGGGAATTGAGGAGAGCATCAGGATGATGGACCAGGATGATGTTTCATAGAGGCACAAAGGGGAGAAAGTAAGGAAAATTATCAGGGTGGCAGGACCAGGATGAGATGGAGGGCTAGTACCATGGAAGAGGCCATGAGATGGGGTCCATCTTGTCTTTATGCACCTGTCATCAACCCATAAGTGGTTTTGGAGACTCGATACCACCTTCTTTGACACCCCTTGAATTGGTTTTAACTAAGGTGATGGAGGGGTGTCATAATGAATATGAGTCATTGATTCGACAATGGGTAGTTTCTTGTTTCCTCCCATTTTGAGGGGTGGCCTCCTCATAGACATTGCGCACTTTACCCTATAGAGTTTCTTATGATGACTAGATTGTTCAAACGTGCAGGAATTACCCCAGAAACTACATGTGTTTTATGCAGTTTCGGTTCCATTACTTGTGGTGGCATAAAAGACGTGTAGTGTGGGGTAAGTGGGGTGTTGTTACATATTCATCCATATTTGGTTTTGTTATCCACTCTTTCAGAAGATATAATTCCACATCATAATCAATTGGAATTGCATTTCTGTGCTTTCCTTCTGCTTCAACATTTGCATTCTTTTTCTCTGTGAGAAAGTTGCTACCTTTCATTACATTAGCTATGATTTTCTTGCCTATAGCATTTTCACTTTTTCTTACTTAATACAATTCTACATTTTTGTCTTCCTTTATGATAACCTTTAGTTGTTTTCCATCTTCATAGCTTGCATAACCTACATTCTCACACAAATCCTTAGTTTCAAAATCATGACTCCTTGGTCTCTTTTGATGCCTCTAACATCTCTTCCTTATGTTGTTCTAAACCCTCCCAACACCCAATAAGACTTTCATCAAGTCTCTCATATTTTTTCCATATTCTACGAGCATTGCTTCCTGCTTTGATTCTCAAATCAAAGCTCCTTCCCTTTCATGGATCTCTATCCATATGTAGCTCTACTAAGTTTTTCCTCTATTTTAACCCACACTTCCACCTTGTGCATCACCTTCCTTACATATAATTGCACAATAGGAAATTTAACTCTCTTTTAAGATTTCAACCATGTTCCATGATCTCTCTTATCGGCTTCATCAAAATACTCAACCTTTTAGACTTTAGCTCAATTGTCTCTTTCTAATTATTCTTGAAAAATTTCTTTTACTAATCTCTTCATTTTACAATCCATATCTTTTACAATATTTTGTACCTTATAATGTGCTTACCATGTTTTCATTATGCTTCTCAAGTGCCAAATTTATCAAGTTCCAATGTGCTTTGATGGTTTAGTCGCTCACATGTTCCTTATTTTCTTGGCGATGACTCTTTAAGTCCCATGGAATAGCACATGACAATCCAATGTTTTTTTACGTAACATGCACAAAATGCAATTCAATGCACCACACAGTGATAAACATTATGCAAAACACCATTGTCCTACTCTTTTTCCATAATTTTTGAAATAAAATCACATTTATTCCACTGTTCAACATCCACAATGTAATCTACATAGTTTTTAATACAACATACAAGCACAATCAACTCCAAGTCACAATGTTATGCAATTCCAATAATGTTCAATTCCTATCAACATTTGCTTGTGATAATGACAGTTCCAACCTATACATTATTCTACAACAGTGTTGACTTCATCAAAGAATAAAAAAATCATCCAATGCTTTCAACAATATATAGATAGTCCAAATCTACACGTATGACTCGATACAATTCACTGGTGATTCACACTTACATATTCATGATTTGAAAACATTGCATAATCTTCACTCTATCACCAGAATGATGGAAGACTACCACAACAAAAGCTACACACACAAATTAAAACTAAAAACTTTGAAACAAATAATATTAATATTCAAAACTCACAATTTTATTCATAAAGGAATTTGGGACATTTGCCCCTTCTTGCTTGGTTTGACAAATGCAATAAACTCCTATTCATACTTAGAGAAGGAGATATCTAGAATTCTCAAGTGGTAATTGCTCTCCTAGAATTTTGGAAGAAGTTGAGAAAAAATCAAGTTTTTAGGAATCTATCATACCTTTTTCCTAAATAAAACAATACATTTTTTTCATTTTTTTTTTTCTATTTGTTTTTAACATATTGATTTTATACTTTTGCATAGTCTAGTATTTCCTAAAAATCTAAAAAATCTAGTATTCTCTATAACTTATTATATTTGTAAAATTAAATACACATTTTATTAGGATGCTCCTACATCATAAGACCACATGATAAAAACAAAATCATGGAAGCTAAATGAACATGAACAACACTATGTAACCAATGATTTGGAACATGAACAAATAGTACACACACTACAGATGTGGAGCATTATCTGCTAGGGAGAAGATTTATTTTATTAATATATCATAGTGGGCTAAGATATCTATTTGATTAGCGTCACTAGAATTCTAGAAAAGCTGATTGGATGACCCTCATCAATGAGTTTGACTTCGAAATTTGACACATAAAGTGAAGGAAAAATTAAGTGGCAGACACCCTTAGTCGGAACTTGTAGAATATACATCTGACAAGAATAATTATTTTTGAGGTTGGTATAAAATAAAAAATAAAAAATGCCCAACAATGATATTGGCACTACCATTATGTGAAGCAGTGTTTATATGAAGATCCCAAGGGGACAAAATGTGTTGAATATCGATTAACAATGGACATCTTGCTAATACCAAGGGCATATTGTACATACTTGACTCAATAGATCTAAAAATACTTGTAATGGATGGGCTATGTATGAAGCCTTATATAGGACATCTTGGCAATAAGAAGATGGTCGCAACTACAAATAACCTGTATTATTGGCCTATAACGAACAAAAAGATTGTAGATTACATAGCTAGATGTTTGGAGTGTCAACAGGTCAAAGTGGAGCATAAGCATCTCGCCGGATTATTGCATCCCCTACAAATTGCAAAATATAAGTGGAAATTCATATCAATGGACTCCACCACTAGTTTTCCTAAATCAACCAAACAACATGATGCAATTATGGTGGTGGCGGAGAAGTTGAGCAAGGCTACTCACTTCACTATTCTGAAGTCCACCTACAAGGAAATAGATATTTCCAATATCTTCATGAAATAAATTTTTAAACTACATGGAATTCCCAAGAACATCATATTAGACAAAGATGGTAATTTTACTTCAAATATATGGAAATATTTATTTGCAGGCCTTGGAACAGAATTGGATTTTAACACTTCCCACCATCTTCATACAAGTGGGAAAATAAAAAGAGTAAAACTGGTGTTGGAGGATACACTAAGAATGCATGCAATGCATCAACCCAAGAAATGTGAAGAGTACATATTTATGGCAGGATTTGCTTATAATAATGGATCTAAGGATTCCTTTCAGGTGAGGAATTTTAAGGCATTGTATGGCATAAAAAGCAACATACCAATCAGCTAGAGTAACCTAGTAGGCATGATTATACTTGGATAAGATATATGCTAAAAAATTTGGTATGGAAGGTGGTAGAAATAGAAGAATATGAAGGCAATGCAAGATTAGTAAAAAAAATTGATGATCAGAACATAACTCAAAGAGTTCAAGGTGGAAGAGCATGTGTACCTTAGAATTCCATCAAAGATTAGTTTGATGAGAATGGGAGCTTATGCCAAGCTAGCACAAAGATATTGTGAACCATTTGAGATTCTAGAAAGAGTGGGACTAGTGGCCTACATATTTTATTTACCTCCTATGATGAAAGTACACAATGTCTTCCATGTGTCCTTGCTTAAGAAATATGTACATAATGCTAACCATGTAATTGGTTGGCTTGTGATTCAGGTGGAACCAAAGGGAGAATTCTAGCTATGACCTTAACTGGAAAGAAACTTCAACTCTAAAACCAAACCATCATGCATGTCAAGGTGTAATGGAATAAATTTGGAGCAAATGAAGCAATTTGGGAACTAGAGGATCCATGAAAAGGTATTACCCATTTTTTAATATTGTAAATAGTCCTTGCCAAGAATAGTAAAACACCAATGGTAATGTTCCTTTAAAGTGGAGGGGATCGTTGCGCACCTTTTTAACCCCCAATTTTTACAATCCATAATTAAGACCGATAATGTTGGAATTACCATCATGGATAATATATAGACTACATTTAATGCAAATATGCATTTTTATTTAATATATTGCTAAAACTAAATAAGAGAGAAGCCAACATGGATCCTAATACCTAGGGGGAAAATGTAAGGGGGATTTGTGAAGTTTTCTATATTACCTAAATTAAATTTCCTGATGCATGATTTTGTAGTTGAACTACCCAATTGAAAATAGTTATATGAAGGAATGGAGAGTGACATTGAACAACTCTCGAGGTATAGACTACATACCCATTTTGGATCCTTTTGATTTGATCACATAGGTTGAGGAGGGACCCCAAATTCTCATATTGGGAGTGTACATGTGCATGAGGATTAGAGAGAGGCAGGTGGGATGTGTGTGAATGAGTAGTAATGGTATGTAAAGAGCAGGAATTTGGTCATGTGTGTGAGAAAGACAAAGAAGTGTGTACAAATAAACTAAAGAAACTCATGAGATGATAACAAAACCCCATGTGGGTGTTGGGACCATGAGCCTAAATAAAAGGAGATATAAATCATTTTGAGCCATAAAAAACCTATTTGAAGTTTTCATTTCAACTAAATTTGGCTAAGAAAGTCATCGTGGAAGCCTTTAGCCTGAGCTAGAGGGCCAAAAGGATTGCTTGAATAATTGATCTTAACTAAGCATTTAAGGTAGTGAGAAAACAAGAAGAAAAAGGGAATTGTTGGATCAGTGAAGGAATCCATTTGTGTTATGCAAGCCCATGGTGGCCTTATGATGAGTGTTAATAAGCCCTAGACAATTGGCTGTAAGGTAGCCTATTGATTTTGGTGTGTGAAGGATAGTGGTCTTCATGTTCTCTATATTGATTTGAATATTGTTGAACCCTAAGTGAGTCTTTCTCTTGAGGCATCATATCCAGCTTGAGGGTGGCCAACTACCAAAATATAGAGTGTCGCTGAGCATATGGTTGTGTGAAGAGTGACTCTCCATTCTTTAGTTTCCAACAAATTTAAGTGAACCAAATAAACATATCTATTTCTGTATGAATGAAATGAAATAATTGTTAAAGTGTTTCATAAATGTTGTCATGTTGGATTGCTAAATATGTGTGTAATGATGAGTTGAAGTCATGATTAATTATGTATGATCACTCGCTATTATCTACTATTATTTCTTTTAGAAAAGAACTCTCGAAATAAAATAATTTTTTTGAAGTTTTTTATTTGTGTTGAATATGAGATGTATGGTTTTGTGAGGCAATATGCATAATTGATTTGAGCCTAAGTATCTTTTTTGTATTTATTCTATTAGTGTGTCTAGCCATTGCTATGCTAGCATTGGGACTGAACAAATAGATTGTATCTCTAAATTGGAGTAAGAATAATGCGGCTTTCCCCTGATTTGGAGAGCTTGAAAAGGGGTGGTTAGGACACTATTTGTGATAATTAGGGAGAACTTTAAGGAAGAAAATTTATCTTAAAGTTTAAAAACCTTGGTAAACCTTAATAATTCCTACTATGCAACTTGTAAAATGTTTGGTGATAGTTTTGTAAATATGTTAAAATTTATAATGATTTTATTAATCTCTATAAAATTTTAGTGATTAAGGTACACTAATTTTATCCTATAAATTTTGGGCGAATCATTTTTAGAAAAAATAGAAATTAGTGAATCTTTTTTTTGGAAAAAATATGGAAAATTAGCCCATTTGCAAGTATTAGCCCCTAAAATTTCTCAAGGTAATAATTTAGAGTGATAGTTTATAGATCTATGGATAAGGATTCTTGGGGACCCTATTCCTCAAGTGATACACCAAAAGTGTGGCCTCTCTATTTGTGAGTTTTGAAGCTTGAAGTTTAGAGGTGTAAGCCCAAAGGAGTGCGAAGAACTTCACTTAGTTGGATTAGGTGGTGGATTTCAATATTAGCCATCTCTATGATTCTTGTTCTAAGAAGTTGCCTAATTTTGGTAGTGTTGTTTGACCATCTTGATAGATCGTTGAAAATTTTAAGCCTTTAAAAGTATGTGGGAGATTTTTCTATCTTGTCAAAGTCAATTTCATACTGCTAGAATAGGCCAAAAAATATTAACAAAAGTTTTGAATTTTGGGGATTGCCCCTTCTAATTTCAGAATAAATATTTAGGAATTGGGTGTTTTAGCCTCAACCCCTAGTCATATGATCCAACATAGCTTACATTTAGAGAGAGATCTGGCACAATGTGTTAAGCAACGGAGGTGTAATATAAAATTTGTTAAATGCACTAAACATGAATTCTAAGATTTGTTAAGATTTGGAAATATGAGCATTTCAAAAAAATAGAAAAGAGAAATTGGAAAAGAGTCCACATGAACAGTACTATATCTCGAGAGGCAACTCCCCTTGTATTGATTCACATGCATAAAAGCCATGTGGCTTTGTTTGATCACCGACTTTTTGAAAGGGAAAATAAAAGAATTTAAATAAAAATATTTCCCGATGTATTGTATTGAAAAGTGAATGGATTAAGTTATCTTTGTGTGCATGCTTCCCTTTGACCATTGCAAATGTGTTGGATTTCCAATTCAAATACAAAGTCTACCCCAACTCTGGAAAACCCTATTGTAAAGATAAATGATAATTGTATGAATTCCATGCATGGAAGTCCATATGAAACCAGAAAGAAGACACATAAATCCAATTTCATTGTCTATGGCAAATGCAGATAAATAATTGGAGTAAATGCTTCAACAATCGATGATTTAGAGAACAATTGGATGCGTCAACAACTAATTTAACTTAAGTTAATGTGAAAGTGACGTTGGGCGAATCAATATATCGTAATTTGGACGGGACTACCTCGGGCGTTTATGAATCTCGTTACGTTATAATGAGTTCGAGAAAGTCTCTATCGTCGTGTTTGAATTTCATTATATTTGAGCTGAGAAAGTTGTTAGACCTGTAATATCGAGAGAAATAGCTGACAAAGCCGCCTGTGAATTTCGTAATCCTTAAGTCGAGAAAGCTGTGTATAGCCAGAATAAGGGGAGAATTAGCAGAGAAAAGTAGGTGTTGGAACCGGAAAAGTTGTGAGATGCGCGCTCATGACTTATTGCGAAAGGCACACCGAGATTGGTGGGCATATATTAGTGGCCATTTTGTCATTTAACAATCTTCACAATTCAGATGTCTCAGTCTAACATGTATTTGCTTTTCTCGAGCCTAAGGCCGTTGTATTCACATCAATCCATCATCGAAGGGTAAAAATAGTGCGAACCCAATATTCGATTCCTTCCTCCCCTCGTATTCACATCAATTCATGATGAATTATATTGAATGCAGGCAGAAATCATGCGGACGTGTGGGCTCTCTATTCCAGTGGTGGTGGTTATTATTATTATTAT
>APFE031635291.1:0-15895 GCA_000404065.3 Pinus taeda | reverse complement strand
ATTCTAATTTTATATTTAATTAAAAAGAATTAATAAAAAAGGAAAAATACAATGTAAAAGATAGAAATTGATATGATTAAATTTCATGTGGTTTGGATATCTATTTTCAAAAATAAAAATATAATTATCCCCTATCCACTCATGAAATCTTTGTGCAAACTTCTGGAATGCAATGACAAACAAGTTGTTTCTAATTTTACATTATATTTTAAATTTATATTTTTATTGCAAAATGAGTTATGGGTTTTTAGCATGTTCTATTGATAAGCCATGGTATTAGCCCATGGTATTGTAATAAAAACAATTTACAAGTTAATAATTATAGGAAACAATGTTTAATACTGAGAGGGGGGGGATGAATCAGTATTAAGGCTAATTTAAAAATTTATTTATCTTTACTCATTCAAACTTGGCATACACTATATGAGAGAAACCATTAACAAACCATAACAACAACCATGTGAATTAACACAAGCCTCACTCAAAGCTTTCTACTCTCGTCCCTCTTATTTAGTGCATGCACACTTGGCCTCTTCTTAGCAGCTCTCTCACACATAGAACTCTCCACACAAATCACTCAACAATGCTACATTCCCCAATTGCTCAAATGCAATCCTTCGTTTTGTTCCTCTACTGCACACTGGTTGATGTTGTCTCTATTGTCATCCACACTATGCAAGTGTGTACTCCATGCATGGCTTCCCATACTGCATAAAAGAAGTCTTATTGATCAATCCCATCTTGTTGTTGCATCGAAATTACTTTGCAACTAAAGCTAAATTAATTCAAGTAATGGGCATCTGAGTGTTCTTCCATGCTGAGAATTAAATCTAAGTCAAGTTGAAGACATAAGGATTTCTTCAATTAAACTCCACATGCATACACAACATGAATCTCCATTCCAATTGTGCTTCTAATTTAACACTGGAAATGGGTTCCCAAGAATTTATCCATACTAAGAATTAATTCTAAGTCAAACTACACAAAGATAAAAAAATGTGCTTCAACATGGCTTCTCTAAGCTTAGTTTGATCTTCATTCAATTTCATGAAGCATGTAGGGAAGACCAAGCATAGTTGTTCTGGAGTCAACTAATACCTCTGAAAATCATGGTCTTGTATGTCTGAGTCTCCTGCCTTCAACAATGACCATTGAATCCATTGCAACAACTGTGTAATCATGGTCCACGTTGCCTTGACTTAGACCTCTCTGTAGTTTCCATTACTCCAGCTACCGTCTCATTCATTCCTGCATAATCACCTGTATAGGTTCTTCAAATATGGCATAAGTGTCAAACATGGACCAAGGTGCCAAATCATTGCTAAATATAACTATGCAATCCTTTTTTATTAGAGCCCCTCACATGTTGAGGCTTAGCCCTTTTATTCCTCCATGTGCCATTTTTTTCTTTTGTATTTGGCTAGAAGACCCATGGTTTTAATAACACACAAAATCATTGTAGTACTGAGACCTGGGCACTTTTTGAGCTATAGCCCTGAGGACTTATTTTCTTCGTTAACTTATTCACTCCCTTGGACTCAATTTTAATAATAGAACTACTTCTTTTGACTGTTGGCTAAGCCTATAAGCGCTAAGTCACTCTATGCCCTTCATGGGCTGAATTCCCTTTGTTAATGGCTCTACGCCATTGGTCTCATTTATATGTGAAATGACCAAGGCCTAGTGCTAAGGCCAAAGCTCCCTATCCCAACTCTTTTTATTTGTGCTTCTTTATACACCGCACCCATGGTCTATTTCTACGTGAAATGACCAAGGGCAGGGCTTAGTCATAGCCATTCTATCCCGACACATTACCTCGCATCCTCTTTATAAACCGCCAGGGTCTATCTTCTGGGTCAATATGTCCCATGGGGTCCACCCACTTATGCTTTGATTGGTTCCACCTATCTTCCTCTCTATCCTCCGTGTCCCAGCACCTGTTTCCGAGCACTTTCGCTTGCGCACCACTAAAAACTCAATGGGATCTTCCTTACGTGATGAGTTGTCCCAACGGGGTCATCCCTGTTCTTCCATTAGCTAATCAAAGGTCCCATTGGGATGAGCTGTCTAACCGATGTGTCTCGATGCTTACTTCCCGACGCAATCTGCCTATGCCTCTTCATAAATCGACTAGGTATTCCTTATGAGATGAGTTATCCTAGTGAGGTCCACCGGACACATTTGCCATTAATAATTATTTCTTTATAATTCTTATATAAAAATAAAGTTAAGGATAATGATTTCTTTATAATAATTCAAATTTCTCTTGATTTTTCAAAAGTAGCTATGGCATGATTAAAAAAACAGAAGAAAAATATCAATGTTATATGATATTTTTAACTACATATTCTTGTGGTGAGTTTTGTTATTTTGTCAAAAAAAGATTACCAAAATTTCTTTGTCTCATTTACCCTTATTCTAGCTTAATATATTAATGTACTTAACAAGTATTGTTGCTCATTATAACAAATTGGAAACAAATTATGTATGTATGTATGTAAATCACAATTAGGTTATATAGTTGAGAGGAATGTTACCCTCCCCACTTAAATTCAATTTTCAGAAGTCACGCATTGAATTTTTAAAAAGTACAATATTTTAATAACATTGATTTCTATATCAAAAAAGCGTTAAGTCTTTTTTCTTAAATATATATCTTGTGTGTCATCCTCAAAATGAGAAAATTTTCATGATAATTTTCCCTTGAAAATGTATTTTATGAGAAAAATCTAAAAATAGATAGAAATAGAATGAAGTGGGTCGATACATATATATCTTATTAAAATAAATTCCAAATCACCCACCACGGAAAAAATAACAGCTAAACACATTAGCAATGTGAAAATATTAAAATTTATCAAACAAACAAATTTTCATGCAAAAGTACCTTAAACTAAAGCTTAACTTTAAAGTCATTATTCGAGTTAAAATATATTATATATATATATTATATATATTAATATAGTAATATATATAATTATATATGATATATATTGAGGCTTTCAAATGTGTTCATTCTTGGAACTCCAACTGCCCATTATTTTTGTTAATTAACTACTCTATTAATATTATAAAAAAATATTATAACCTTTCCTTATTGTCAATAACACCCTAAGATAATGGGTGAATAAATATTAATCTTTGTAGAAAATTTATCCAAAATTTTTCTTTCCTCTTAAGGATTTTAATAATGTTTGAAAATAGTAACGCCTAAATATAACTAAAGCATATATAGATAAGCAAAAAAATCATAAAATAGATTGGGAAAATGATCAATATGATTGTTATTAATGTTCATCTTCCTCATATAAATATATAGATGCTTCCATTGCTTGAGCTCTACCTACACCTATTACTTTTATTAAGGCATATTCTTCATCCTTATTCTCTATAACAACTTCTATGTCCAAGATGGATTCATATTTTTGTCCATTTGAATCAACTTAGTTAATTGTTTTTTGCTATTGTTGTCTTTATTATTCACCAACTTAGGACATAAACAATTTGTTGAGTTACTATAGCTTGAAAAATTTCATGTACTTGGTCTCTCTACTTCTGGAAAATCCTATTTATGGAACCCACCTCACAAATTTATTTTCAAGAAGCTCAATAAGATTGCACATACTTTTGCCTCTAACTACATTTTCAATGCATCCAATTTCTTCTTTGGGACGATTGGAAAAACACCAATAGTACCAATTAACTAAAACCATCTCCTCAATTTGGGCATTAGTCATTTTTTCTTTCACTTTGACCTTGCCAAATTCTTGTGGATTTTTTTTCTTCCTACACTTATCCCTTTTTCGGTTGTTTTTACCCCAACGATTTTCTTAAACTCCATCTTCAAATTCCTAAAGGATGAGAGGAAATACATGCAGTCCCAAATTACTCAAATGTTTTGAGAATGAAAGAGAGCCATGATGAGGAATAGTATATAAACATCATAAAAGCACCCATAGAAGAGAAAACCACAACAATAGGGGGCAATTTAGGAGAAGATAACCAAAACATCAAGATTATAGCTAGAGTTGGAAGTAATATTGGGGAGCCTCTTTCTAGCTATGTTTCTTATCTTATTCTTTTACATTAAGTACCTAACCATGTCCATGCACTCAATTCATGAGACAATGTATTCTATAAAGATAGGATAGGATGTATTCTTTTTAATATTAAGATCATACGTTATAAAATTCTTTTGGATTTGATCTATCCTTATCAAAGGGTTTCTAGTGATATTTCATCTCCAAACTTAACATTCATATAAGATAAGATGAGTGATGAGAGTATTGAATAAAAAAAAATTATCCCACAATCGAAGTTGTACTAATGTACACTTTTTTTCAAACCCATAGTAAGCTTTCCACCCACCATTTATGTTCACATTTGGACTTTATGTGCTACACAACACAAACTAAAGTGAGAGGTGTGGTTAGCATGAATAGGTTAATTAAAAATGTGATAGCATGCATTGAAGTGATTGTAGAGAGAATAACATAATACAAATCGACTATGACATATACTAAATTTCATTTCTATGATTCAAAGTTTACATGGGCCCACCTTGAGTTCATTGCAAAAACTCAAAACCTTCCTTATCATTAACTCATTAAAAACCAATTCATACAGATTTTACGGTTCCCTTCTGAAGCCCTTCTCCACAACTTCATAGCATCCAAATGTATATATGTGGATATTTGCATTATAATAATTATTTTCATTATTAATACTCTTCTATGTTGTATTTAATATTATATGGTTTACATACCCACTACTAGTTTGACAAGAAGGTTATGACAGATTTTCCCATGGTTATTTATTTTATGGTTTATATAGAGTAGTATGATACATGAATTAATTGTTCCTTTATTTAAATTCATTTATGATGAGAAAATGGGGGGTATATGTTGAAAATTTGATTATTAGAATAAAAAATTAAAAATCATACAAATTTAATTTTCTATTAATGATTTTATTTATATATTTACTTTTGATAATGAATAATAAATTTTGATTATTAAAAATATGAATCTTAAATACTATTAAATATATATACCTGTCTAGATCCATCTTAACCCTGGATCTATCAAGTGCCAAGAGGGATCAAATCTCTTGAGGTACAAAATTCTTTTTTGAGTGCAAAAATTCAAGAAATGTTCACACCTAGAGAGATTTGATCTTCTTGTCACTTAATAGATCGAGGGTTAAGATGGGTCTACATTGGTTTTAGTCATGCATTGTCACACAAAATTTGTTGAACATCTAATTATTCTCATTATTTTAAATATGTTTAATATTCTAAGATTAATTTGATCATTTTGTTTTTAGCTTTACTATGTTACTGTAGTTTGTTGAGATAATAAAGATCATTAATAACTTGAATGATGAAAAATCATTAAATACAAATTTTGAATGCAAAGTGAAAATGTAGCAATGTCAAATGATATAAAATGTCAATAATGAGAATGTAGTCAATTACAAATAGTCTTCATTGTGATCAATCTCAAACTATTTATTCTACCATTCTTGTTGTCGCACCTATTAGTTTTTCCGTCTTTCCATATTGATCATATGAAAGGAGTGGTTGAAATCGTAGACCATTCAAATATATTACTCGATGTATTGTAGTAAATGGCATACCTTGTCTCTCTTGTCTCCAATACTAATAGCAGATTTCTCCAATGTTAATCATTATCACATATGGAGTGTTAAACACTCAACAAGTGTCAATGGTAGTTGTTTTCTCTTACCTTGTTTCAATTCAATGTGACTAACAATGTTGAATGATCGAAAATTGAAATAATAAAAATGTTGTCAATTAAAAATAGTTTATAGTTTCAAGAAGAAAAAATTTTAGGTAACTGAACATTCTATTTAAGATGAAAATATTATTTCATTTATGGTTGAATTACTGTAACATAGAAATCAATGCATGTCGTCATTATTTTTTTTGTGCTTACACTCAAATAAATGTACATTAGTAATCTAATTACTTTGAAATTAATGTATATCATGCATAAATTTATATCAAATTATAAATAAACATCTACACTAAATTCAATGCATGTAGTGCAAGCAATCAAATAGGATTAGAAATAAACACCCACACTGAAATCAATGCATCTAGTGCAATCAAGCAAATAAGATTAGAAATAAATAATCAATCAGTGAAAAGCCAAAATATCCATGGCTTTCTAAATCCAACTATTTTTACCTTTTGTAAAATCCTTACTTCCTCTTCCTCTATGATTAATAATGTTCAATATTGTATTATACTCTAAGATATATGTATTTTTATTTGTGTATATCCTTATTCTTCCCATTCTTTCTCCCCCTCCACCCTTGTGTCTATCTCTCTCCCTCTCTCCTTCTCTCTCTTCCCCTCCCTTCGTCTCTCCTTTTATGTCTATCTATCTCACCCCCCACACACATGAATTCTCTCTCCATATATATCTATCTCTCTCTCCATCCCTCTCTCTTTTTCTCTCTTCTTCTCACTCTTCCCCATTCATTTATATCTCCATCTCCCTCCATCTCTCCTTCTTTGTCTCTATATCTCACCCTCCAAACATAAACTTTGTCTCCATATCTATTCGTCTCCCTCCCCCTCCCTCCGTCATCCTCTCCCTCTCTCTCATTTTATTTCCCTTATCTCTCCCTTACATGCCCTCTCCTCTCCCTCTCACTCCATGTATCCCTTATCATTCCTGCTCTCTCTCTGCCTTTCTCTCTCTATGTATTTCTTCTTCCCTCCCTCTCTCTCTGCCCCCTCCCTCTCTCTTCTCTCTCTCAAGTCCTCTCTCTCTTCCTTCCTCTCCTCTCATTTTTCTCTAACTTCACTTTTTCTCTCCCCCCATCTCTCTCTCTTCTCCAGCTTTGTCACTATATCACTCCCTCTCTCTCCCCGCCCTCCATATCAGTGTCTCCCTCTCTCTCTTCCTCTCACTCTCCTCTCCTTCTCTCTGTCTTCCCTCCTCCTCTCCTCTCTCATTCACTCTCTCTCCATCTCTATGTTTAAATATATTTGTTCTTCCCTCCCTTTCTCTCCCCCTCCAACTCCATATATCTCTCCCTCCCTCTCTCCTTACCTCTCTCTCACTCCCTCTCTCCTTATCTCTCTCTTCCTTCCCCTCTCTCCCTTTATCTCCCACCTTCCTCTGTCTCTCCCCCATCTCTCTCTCTTTATCTCTCCAACTCTGTCACTAAATCCCCCCCCTCTCTCTCTCTCCAACTGTGTCACTAAATCCCTCCCCCCTCTCTCTCTCTCCAACTCTATCACTAAATCCCTCCCTCCCTCTTTCTCTCTCTCCCTCTTTCTCTCTCTCTCACTCTTCCCCTTCTCCCCTCTCTCCTCCCCTTATCTCTCTCTTCCCTTTTCCCCCATCTCGATCAATCTCTCCCCATATCTCACTTATCTCTCACTCTCTCTCCACCTCTATCTCTCTATGTATTTTTCCATTTACTCCTTCACTCTCCCCCTCCAACTCTGTCTCTCTCTCCCTCTGTCTCTCCTTCTTTCTCTCCCCTTCTTTCTCTCTCCCTTCCTCTCTCTCCCTCTCTCTATGCCTTGTCACACTCTCTCTCTGTGTCACTATCTCCATCCATCTCTCCCGATCTCTTTTCTCCCCTCTCTCTCATCCTCTCCCTCTCTCTCTTCCCTCCCCGCCCCCTAATCCATATAATCAAGAATCGTCACTCTGTGTAATTAATAATAAATGTAAGGTCTAATACAGTAATATTTATAATGTAGATGATTATTATTATAATATATTGGAATAATAATGATAGATAGTATTGATTATTATACCAATAATAATATATAAATAAATATCGTGTTAAATAAATAATAGTATGTTAAATTTACATTATAAACAACAATTATTTCTCATCAAATTGGTAGCTCTATGCCTTATATTTTAGATTTTGTATTTTACATTTTGCATTCCATTTTACAATATATTTTAAATTTTAATTTTTTGTTTCAAAATGAGTTATGCTTTTTGAGCATGTTGTATTGATAAGACATGGTATTAATCCATGGTATAGTAACAAAATTTATTTACAAGTTAATAATATCCATGGTAAAGTGGGGTGAATATACATGGTTAAGAGTCTAGTTATATTGTAAGTTTATTGTAAGTATTAAGTTTTTATGTACTTATTAATCAAATTTAAATATGGTTACATAATCATGATTAATCCATGCCAAGTGAGGACTTTAGCAATTGACCTTTGCCCCATATAATTCCATGTGAATAATTGCATTCACTAATAAAAATTGAGCCAATTTTTTACGGTCCTTTTGTTATCGGGAAATCTAGTGTCTATGCAGAGCTGCTAGTCCCACTAAGATGGGTAGCTATCTTAGAAACAAACAAATTAAAGTTACTTTCACTTTCCTTTACGAGAAATAGATAGGAGAGGAGCAAAGAATACCAACCTCGATCTTTCGTTTGGTTCTCTGTTTGTTCCTTCTCCCCCTTTGACAGATCTTTGCCGCTCCTCCCTTGACCACTCTGCTTCAAAGAGTACTTGTAAAGTCAAAGCAGCATAATACCTTCAAAATGCAGAGATCTATAATAGTAAACAATATAGGACCAGATATATATTGACCACATACATGCATATATTAGCAAACATACAAGAATGTGGAGGAAAACTTGAATAGCTTTATTGATATAGAGATTAAAAGAGAGGATTACAACCCATTGATCTGACCCAGTGTCATCCTCCCAGCATGAAAGTCCCTTCTTCACCTCATGAAAAGCTTAGATCACCCAACACTATGATATTCCACCAGGAAACCAAGCAACACTTCCTTGCAAGATACAAGATTCTAGCCTTTGTATCTCTGGGATGAGGGATCCATATATAAATGATTGTAAGAGGGTGAGTTAGCTTCTGGGATTTTGATTAGTGTCCTCTCTCTGATAGTTTTTTATTCCACTTGGAGATTGATGATCTCTTACTCATTCCTAGGTGAATTCAGAGAGGCAAGTGTCACAGGAGAAGTTTCTGGAAGATTCCATGATCATCCACCTTGCAAACTGTCTTTTTGATTTGTCTAATCTTGCCCATCGCACCCTACAGAAGGGCTTTCCAGTATGCATCACACTTTTTACACTGAGCAGGTGAGATGCATCGCACCCTCTGCACTGAGCAGTCTGTATGGTCCAGTTTTGACCAATTCTGAGCAATTTTCTCTGGAGAACTTCTAGGAGATGATGTAATTAGCTGACCTTGTTCCTTTAGGGCATGAAACAACACTTTTAGGGACTCATAAGCCCTTGGTTTATGGACATATGTGATTGGGGTTGCAGTGCCCAAATATGTCTATAATAGTTTCCCCCTAAAGTGTGAGGTCGAAAATCTTTTGATGTCGGGTGAAATGCTTTATCATGAGGATCCAAGGTTCTTTCGAACTGGAAAGCGACCTATAATAAGATACAATACAATACATTATCTTCATAACATTTTCATGATCTAGCTGATGCAGGAATTCCCATGCTCAGCTTTATAAATTCATTTTCATCTACATAGGACAGACAACCGTTTGTGTCGTAGACTGATGATTCTGGTGGAGCCATCATCCTTTGATTCAGATAATCATCTGTGCAACAATGATGTACATTTGATGTCTTTATTTTCCTGAATATATTGTATCTCGGATGGATCAAACTAGATACGAGGTCTTCAAACTCATCCAATATTTTCCCGAAGTACAATTCGATCCATGTGAAAAATGTTCTGGAGTCGAACATGGAAAGACATCGCCTGATTACCATCCAATGATGTAATCTGTTAACAGGCGCGAGAGGAATCATTGATAATGATGATGACCCTCAAGGAACTATAGTACAATTCGCGTGGTGTGAAAAAGGGACTTGGCGTCGAACACCACGCAAAATCTTTTGGTTGAAGCCCATTGATGTAAACCTATCACCGGAAGTGACAAACTTTCCATTGAGGCATGCAAGCTTCAAAGTACTGAAAGAGTTGTTCCTAGGTCGACTTCTTGGATAATGAGCTGTCATCGACAAGAAGTGACCCATCGTAGGAGGGCCTTAATGAATCCCACATCTACAACACGGAATGGAGCAAATGATTTTGTCGAGGTGAAAACGATCTGATGATATAGGGTTCAGGGTGGCGGTCATGAAGAAATGAAGCATGAAGGTATTGTAGTGGATGAGACACAAGATGGGTTGGTGAATTCTCTGATCGATTTCTCTTGAACATATCGGCGACACTGAAATGGATTGGTAACGTTAACCCCAAAGGTGGATGGTACGGTGGACCAATGGTAATATGACCGGTGAATGGAATAACCCAACCTGACTCAATCATGGTGATGGAGTGAAAGTGTCATGTTCAAGAGTGACTCACTAGCAATAAAGTTTCTTCAATTTTTCTTCCCAATTTTCCCCAGTCATTGCTGACCAGTACCTTTTTATTTATATCAAGCTTGAGGAGCATAACATATGCTTGTTCTATAATTTTCCCTTCGGGAAAACTCGTCGCTATGTTTTAACGAGCCTAGCGACAGTGAAAATCGTTCTCATCTGCATGGACAATTTTGTCGCTATTGGTTTTAATGAGTTTAACGAAAAAGACAACTCGATCCTTTTTCAATTTTAGAGAGTCTGGAAAGGGATGGAAAGGCAAATCCATTTATCCTTTTTCGTCATATAATTACTTAAGTCCGAAAAAGTATAAAATAATATGAAAAGGATGAATTTTCGATAGTTTTAACGAGCTGAACAAGACAAGCACTCGTTCTTTTTGTGTAATAATCTCTCAGGTCCAAAAATATTAAAATCTAGAGGAGTGATAACACTCTCGGTAGCTTTAACAAGCTAGAGAGGCCAACTTCTCGGCAATATTTTCATATTTTACGAGTCATGTGAAAAGAGCTTAAAGGAGACTCGTCTTTGAGGAACGAGTGATATTTTCGCGTAGCTACTAATTCTAGGTAAGGCTTGGAATTTTCCAATCATGGCAGTGTCACAAGGATGGCTAACAGAATCACTCTTCGTAGTTGTTCCTCAAAAGGGTAAAGAATCAAATGGAGGCGTATGATCTGCCAAACAGAGTGGAGGTGATGGCAAGAACACGACCAGGGCTCAGAAGCTGATGATAATGCATTCGCAATGGTTATTTAGCAGAGGTTGGTTCATTTTTTAATGAGCTTAAACTCTGGGGGAACATTTTCTCATTGCTTAGGCTTAATTTTTAACAAGCTTGAACTTCGCATAAAAACTGCTCGCATATTTTTTAACGAGCTTGAACCCTGTGGTAACACTGCTCGTGGCGTGGTTTATTTTTTAATGAGCTTGAACCATGCGACAACATATGCTCAAATTCAGTTTCATGTTTGCACAAGCTTGAAATGAAAAACTATGCTTGTTATAAGTTCGCATGCCCCCAACATAATAACGAAAATCGAGGTGCATGCCCCCCAAGCTTCATTGCATTCAACACAGTGGTTGGAATGAAGGTTTACCTTCAAGATCTTTGAAAGATTCGACTTGGAAAGGGAGTTGTTTCATTTTTTAATGAGGTTGACACAGTAAAAGAACTATCCTCATGGTGACCTTTGATCACAACACATAAGGGGTCATGAAGGAAAGATCTGGTTCCAATGCCCCCAGTACATAATGTACAACATCACTGAATTGACCGTCAGATGATGTAGCTATGGTAGGGCTTGGAGGCAATACCTCACGATGATCCACACTATCAAAATGTTCTGAGTTCTTCTTCATCTTTGTTGATGTAGAAGATCTCATGTGACAAGTTTCCGCAGTGGCCACTTCTGCCAGCTTACTCAGAGGCGGAAGGGAAAAAGTCCCCATTAAGGAAGCGTCTTTTAGGAGACCTACTCCAATATTTTGAAGCGATTGAGAGCTTCCATGGATCAATGAAATGCTTTCGGTAACTTGAGAACTGTTGCGGAGAAAGGTTTTTTGATCAACGATTGTAATTCCTTCTTGAAAGGGAAATGCAATCTTTCTAAAGTAAGTTGACACAATAGTAACCATAGCATAAATCCAGGGCCTTCCTAGTAGGATATTGTAATCAAGGTTTCCATCGATAACTTCGATGTCAATTTCTACTGTCTTGCCCCCCAGTTCGACTTACAAGTTACTTAAAATCCCGTATGGAGTGTATGTTCGTCCATGAAATGCTTTTAACGTCATTGACGATCGCGACAAGGGTGGTGAGCCTAAATTTTTCCAGCAACTCATTGACATAATACATGTATATGCCCCCTCATCAATAATTGTTCGATGAACAATTTTATTGAGGGCTTTCACTTGAATAAGGAAAGCGAGTTGAGCTAGTAATTGAGGGTCATATCCTTTATGATTAAAGGCCACAAGATTGGAATCCGCTGGGTTAATACCACCTATTGCTGATAATAGAGCCTGCTTCTGGGAGGGGAAATTTTGTTGTACCTCAAGTGTTTACATAGTGGATGGCGATTTTCCCAGATCCTCTACAATATTATAATTCTGTGTTGCTCTGGCATGAGAATTAAATGTCGATTTGTGTACTACTCCCTTTGGTGGCTTTATCGTTAGCTCAGGAATGATGGGTGGAACAACTTTGGTCGAAGTTGTTGTCGAACTACTAGGTTGATCAGTAGCCTTGTTGTTCGAAATCTGTGGATTCCTGTAATCTTTATTCCTTGTCAATATCAAAGCATCATTTTGCTGTTTCGAAATGGACAACATAAGCATTTGGGATGGGGAAGCATGATCACTAGCAACTAGGTTTATTTCTGGGCTAGGAAACAGATTAGTCAACACCGCTGGGGTATTTGAACTTTTTAAAAATTTCATAACCTTAGCTTTATGTGGACAATCTTTCGTGAAATGCTCATCATCGCATATGTAACATGGATAATGAGGTTTCTTTTGCCCAGTAGGGTTTTCAGAAGATTTTTCAAGAGGTGAATTTTCTTGTTTCTTCTCATTATTTTTCCTTTTCTTCTTGCCCCCTGGTTGCTCTGGATTTTTGCCCTTGTCACTCGACATGGCATTGAAATTTGAGGCGAGAGGTTCTTCATTTGCATTTTGACTAGAAACCGTACGGGATTTCTTAGATGTAGCCTTCGCAGTTTTTGTACTTGTTGTACCTATCACACCATTTCCGGCATGAGAGTCTTTGTTTGATTTAGGAGGAGGAGGAATGGAAAACTCTGGTATAGGAGCATCAGGAATTTTGTCATAGAGCATGCTAGACTGAGTATAGATCAAGTCTAGATATTTTGCACGAGCAATGACTTGCTCTTCAGTGACAACTCCCCCCTTAGCGACATCTTCTGTAATAGAAGGTAAAACGACTTAATAAACCATTCAACTAGTAGCTGATCAGGAACATATGTTTTTACCATTCGATGATGACATCACCACTCATGAATATGATCAGATATGTGAGTGGTTGTCATCTGCTTAAAATTGGTAAGAAGCTCTGTTCTTGTTTTGTTCCTTATTGATAAACTGAAAATGGGTTAAAAAGGTGGTGGCAAGGGTGCTGAAGTTATCAAATGAAGCTCTAGGCCATTCTATCTACCATTTAGCTGCCATATCAGTTAACGTTCGTTGAAAAAGGTGAAGCCTAATCGAATCATCATTGAGAGTGTTGGACGAAGACCACAGATGAAAGGTCATCACATGATTCGACGAATATTCACCTGGATTTCCATTAAATTTAGGAATATCTAACAGAAGTTTATAAGGAATCGTCGACCACCAAGGGGCATAAGCCATTGGATCATTCATCAGCCGGTTTAGATCTGGTAATTCTAGAGTTGCTACAAAGGGCAATTGTTGATTCAGGTTAGGCGAAACATACCCAGGATAAGATGGAATCGCATGAGCAGTGGGTCTTTGCATACCAGCATAATGTATTTGATGCTGGTAACTTTGATAAGGTTGATGGGCATAACCATTATAGTATGGTTGTTGATAACTACTTTGGAAATGTGGTTTCCCATTGCTTACAAAGAATTGCTGCTCAGGTCCTTGATATGATTGCTGGAATTACGGTTGTTGATGTTGAACCATCCATGGTTGTTGGACCATTTGCTGTTGTCCAATACTGGATGATTGACCAAGATGAGGAGTCATATTACCTGTTTGAGCCTGAGTCGCTCTAGATAAGGAGGCACTAACCCGAGGTTATGATTGAATCACTAAGACGAGAGGCTGTTGTATTGCAACCTGAGAAACTTGGGGTTGACATACAATAGGTAGCGCTTGTACTTATGATGCAGTCACCATAGTAGGTATAGTGGGAATATTTGACACAAGATGGACTGGTTGCATTGAATATACAACCCTTAGTTGCTTAGGTAGTATCGGTACCCAACCATTAGATGTCATTCCAGTTTGACCTGAACTTTGTTGTAAACTCCCATATGGTTGTTCTCTAGGTGGGAACAATGAAAAGGCATACTGCCCCCCATATGGTGGAAATCCAATACTTATAGGGTAGATTTGCCTTTGAAGACACATTGGATCAATTTGTTGAGTTTCAACATAAGAAATACCAGATCAGAATCTGGATGAAGAAATAGGAACTGACCATGTCATCGAAACAGTCCCTGATTAGACTCTGGCTTGTTGTTGATAACTTTCCGGGACAGATGGTATACCAGCAATCATTGTAGGAATGGTAGTAGGAAGCTTCACCGTAGCTGTGCCAGCTGACACAATCTTAGATGTTGATGGTTGTTCAGACATGTTTAGTCTATCCAAGAGATTTCCTAGCGACTCTACAGGAACCTGCGAAATTCTGAAGAAGAAGGATATAGGGTGATCCGAGCTCCAAAATGCAATGGAGCATTGGACGAAGGATCCTCCACAATCTATTCTATAGCAATCAAACTAGGTGGGAGAGATAGACCGTTAGGTATGTAAAATATTTCTGGTGCCGAAGAAGGTATAGACTCTGGAGACAGTTGTTGGAGGGGTGACACCTTCCGAATCAGCTGTAGATGTAGCTGGTTCAGGAATAAAGGTGTTTACTATTACACTAGGATCAGTTCTAATGTCCTCTTGCGGCTGCAGAATTTCTTCTATAGAAGCAGGGATACTAGAAATGGTTGGAGTAACCAGAGTCTTTGTGGATGCCAGAACACTTGTTCCAACCAAACTAGGGGACTTTGATCCAGTTAAACGAGTTCGCTTTTTCCAAAATAGTTTCGCTTCCAGAGTCAAAGATAGTTGACTTGTAAGTCTCTGCGAATGATGGGGTTTCGATTGACTTTCTTCCATGATTGCAGATTACTTGATCAATTGAAAATAAAGGGGAACAATGATTCCAAATTTAATGAATTTTAGATGCTTTGACACAACTTGCTTTTTCAATTTTTAAGAGTCAAGAAAAAGCAAAAGATGACTCTAGTTGCCTTCGAATTTTAATGAGCATGAAGTAACAAGTACTCAGATGGACCTTTTCCTTTAAGGAGTCTGAAAAGGAACGAAATAGACTACTCTAGAAATATAGAGAGAGGGATTACCAAACCAATCACAAAAATGCAGAATACTTTTTACGGTATGGCAGTCAATCTTCCCAAATGTTGTGTTCAGTGAATTGTGATCGATAGGGCGGCAGGCACGGCTTCCTAAGGATAAAGGATATAGCCTATTGTGGTCTCCCAATATATACTCGATGCTACATGGGAGCACAAGTCCGTACTGGCACTTGTCATCTCAAAGAGGAGGAATCACCCAACCAACAATGAAAGTAATAGTTACTAGGCTTTACGATGCCAGAATACGTCTCTAGCCTAGACTTCTAAATGTTGTGTGTTAGGTTCCAAAGCGTTTTTATGTTCATTGAATTTATTTTACAGTTGATATTTCTTAAGAAGTTTTCCTTTTAGGTT
>APFE031635287.1:0-12080 GCA_000404065.3 Pinus taeda | reverse complement strand
TTTCCAAATTTTGGGGAGGTCGCGTTTCGTTTCGCTTCCGCGTTTCGTTTCACTTCCCCGTTTCCCCGTTTCGTGCAACTTAGTAAAAACTTCAGAAGAAAGCTTATCTGAAAAATTAAGCACAAGTAGAAACAGATCAGGCACCATAACAATCCTTTATTCCTTTGGAAGCAACCTCTCTTTGCACCCTAAAATTACACTGAGACTTTTAGCACTATGCAGAATATAATCACTGCTAAAAAACAACTAACCCGCATCTAACCCAAATAAAATACAAATTTAAGAAAGCTTCTTGAAAAATTAAGCACAAGTAGAAACAGCTCAAGAACCATAACCATCTTTTGGAAAGAAAAAAAATATTATTGAATGGTGGATTTTTTCTCAATAATGACCACTGAATGATATTACTCACCGATGCATGACCACTGAATGATATTACCCAAGGTGCATCCATTATGTAAACCCGATGGTCAATTGTCTCTAATTCAACACAAAATTCAATGGTCAATTGTCTCTATTATATGGTAAATAACTCACAGTCTACAATATTGACTCACAAACTGACATGGAGAGATCAGCAAAGAGTATGCTGCAGGCAGCCCGCTTGCACACAATAATGGACTGATAAACTCGTATACCTCTTCTTGCAAGATGATTATGTTCAGCAATAGAAAAGCATAAAACACAAAGGCAGACTCTTCCTTGCAATACGCCATTTGGTCAACACTATGAAATTTTGTTAATTATTCACAAGATATTACTATCCCAATTCAAAGGATTGGGAACGAAATGAGGAAAAAAGCCCCTTTGCCAGAATGCTTCTGCTTGCCAACACCACGCATGTCACGAATATGCAGTCCCTCTTTGCACCCTATAATTACATTGAGGCTTTTTATAATAACCCACCTTGACACTCTAGTAAGCCATAGATCGAGGTGCAAAAATTTATGTACGATATGACGTATTTGAATAGTTGGAACTCAGGTGCAAAGGCCAACACCATTCAAGTTAGATTTCGATCATGTGATGAAATGTATAGGTACAAAGGACATATTAAGAAATGCTTTAAACAGAAAAGCCCACATGCATGGTAATAAAATAAAAGGCTAAGCTATTGCCTAAGGAAGAAAATGAAAGAGGTGGGCCATGTGTGATGTCATCAATTTCTTTTTTGGGCCAACCTTTTGTATAAATAGCTATATGAGGAGAGAAGCACTCTCCCTTACATTCTCCTTACAGATATTCCTGTTTCCCTTCTTGCCTTCTCATTCTCTCGTTGGTACTCCCATGCTCCACATTTCATTTGTGAAAATCAGAATCTAGACCTTCTTGGATGTATCTTTGTGACGACTAGAAGAGGGGGAATTCGCCAGCACAGTAGGCACTTGTCCCAAACCCTATTGTTGCAGCAGCTAACTGGGGGGCTCCAATTGTCATGATCTCCTGCATTGCAGTATGCAATGCAGGAGATAGCATAGATGAAACTATGCTTTAATCCAGTTTGGGCCAGCAAAGAGTGTTGGACACTGTGGGCAGGAATGTCAGCACACGGACAGACTGAACCAAGATCACTATATTTTGATTTGGTTGTGAACCAGCATAGATTCATCTTAACCACAGATCTAACAAGAGCCGAGAGAGATCAAATTTCATGTGCAAACTTATTTTAGAGTACAAAAAACAATGTGCAATTTTTTATTGTTTAAATTGTATTTTTGGATGTTATAAAGATTACATAACATGTGCATTGAGTCATTTTATCAGCGCACATTAAACTGGTTTTTTTGTTAGTAATGTATTTTTAAGTATAAGTGAATATTAATTCATATTAAAATATTTTATTCGTAACCCGCATTGGATATTTTTTTCTATACAAAATATTTTTTTTAGTTTCTTTTCTATATATAGATATATATGAAGTTGATATCACGTGTTATAATATTTTTGAAAAGTATAAGGCTTAAATTTCTTACATATTTTTTTTTACTTTTAGTTCCTTTACATGAAATTATATTATGTCATATGAAGAACTAATTAAATATGTAGCTGACATTGCTTTTCTATTTTGATATTTTTGAGAAGTATAAGGTTTAAACTTCTTACATATTTTTTTTACTTTTAGTTACTTTACATGAAATTATATTAGGTCATATGAACAACTAATTAAATATGTAGCCGACATTGCTTTTCTATTTTGAGAATATATATATATATATTTTTTTGAAGGGATGGACATACTTACACATCGCCTTCACACTGGGCTGTAGAATGAGCCTCTCGGCTCAACCACACTGTATTGTTGGGCTTAATTGAGCCTTTTTCCAGATTTATGTGATCTATGATCTGTGATTTGCATGATCTACCCAGGGCCTCGATGGGACCCTTCTCCTCATGTATCTGAAAAATGTTGGGGATTGATTCTGAGATTTGCCCTTGTCACACATGGACAGGCTGAACCAAGTTCACTCTAGTTTGATTTGGCTGTGGACCACAACGTATGGTTGGGCTTAATTGAGCCGTTTTCCAGATTTATGTAATCTATGGTCTGTGATTTGCATGATCTACCTTGGACCTGCAGGGACCCTTCTCCTCGTGCATCTGAAAAATGATTGGATTGGTTCTGAGATTTGCCCTTGTTACACTATGGTCCTCAACTAGGACAAGGTTCGTCCCGAGGAACAGCCTATGGTTGCATGGTTCACCTTCTTCAAGCAATAAGTAGTCTTCTTTCTTGAAGAAAAGTATTTGGAACGAATTTTTTATGTTCAGATCTATGATTTCAACTTGTATGTGATGCCAACTTTCTACAACTACATTAGGAATCACAGGGTTTGTTGGAAAAATCACCGCACCTCTATAAAATCTGTAATTTCGACCCTGGGGATCCTAGTTACTGTTTTGTAACATTTACCAACACCTGTGGGTTTTGGTGTAACAGCAAACCTCCACAGGGTTCACACTTTACAACTGTGATAAAGAAATACCATTTATTAGATAACTTTTGTTGCTATAAGTATTTACCAAAGAAATTATGGATTGGTAACTAAGAAGGATGTCAGGTAACTTCATTATTCAGTGGCATCAGAGCCAATAATGTTGATGAAAAAGAAAGAAGAAGAAAAGATCAAAAAACAGGATGAAAAGAGAAGAATAGAAAATGGACAGAAAATCAGGAATTTTTTTGAAAAATATAAAAATCAGAACAAGCTCAGAATTTCCTACATACGAACTCAGATCAACCTGAAATTTCAAGGGATCATAAGTAGAAACATTTTACATATACAAGTCTTCACAGGAAATTTCCAAATCTGCATCTAATTTGAAGTTATTTGCAAATTTATCGCTTTACAGAGTCAAGGTCTTAAGACTCATCAATGGTTGAGATTTAGCTTAAATTTCATCAACATGAACCAGATAAGGGATACACCTAACCTAAAAACCTTTTGGCAAGTTCCTTTAGCAGATTGAAGAAATCATCCCAAGAGTATTAAAAGATACTATTCTACAGCGGGGGCTAAAAGTAATATGGATAAAATTTTGCTAGAATGGTAGTCTGAGAAATATCACTGCCCATAAGTCAATGCTTCCACAGCTTGAGTGGGCCTAATGGTTTAGAACATGTGCTTCCTCGTAAGAGATCACAGATTCAAATCCAGCGGGGTCAAGTCAAATCGATGCAGAGAGGGGGGTCCCTTGTTCCACAAACAAGGGGGTTTCATACACCAATTTCATGTCTGGCTTGGCTGTGACCTTCAAAATAGATTATTATTATTATTATTATTATTATTTCCAGTTTAGAATCTCCTTTCATTCATTACAGTGTTTGAGTTGAAGGGCATTGAATGGTGAACTTCACAATTCAAGCCATGCCATGCACAAAAAATGAGAAGCCGCAATTTTGCAAGGTGCATAAAATTTCACCTGAGCATTGTTGAAGTAGGCAGGCATGTCAAAGAAATAAAAATCTTGAATGTTCTCTATCCCCAGTGCAAAATTGATTTGGGCACAACCAAAGGTTATTGGCATACAGCATTACAGTGTTGAAGTTGAAAGGCGACATGGTGAACTTTGGGCAATTCAAGCCATGCCACGCACTAAAAATTAGAAGCTGAACTTTGGGCAATTCAAGCCATGCCACGCACTAAAAATTAGAAGCTGTGATTTTGCAAGGTATATAAAAATTCACAGGAGCATCATTGGAGTCGCCAGACAGGTCAAAGCAATCAAAATCTTGAATGTTCTCTATGCCCGGTACAAAGTTAGTCTGAGCACAACCAAAGGTTCTTGGCATACAACATCCAATTTGAAGTTATGTGCAAATTTCTCATTTGACAGAGACAAGATCTTAAGAGCCATCTATGCTTTAGATTTAGCTGAAATTTCATCAACTTGAACTAGATAGGAAATACACCGTAACCTAGAAACATTTTGCAAGTTTCTTTAGCAGGTTGAAGATATCATTCCTAGAGTATAACACAATACTATTCTATGGGAGGGGAAAAAACAACAATATGGGCAAAATTATGCCAAAATGGTAGTTGAGAAAAATCACTCCCACTGAATCAATGCCTCCACGGAATTAAAACCAACTTTCCAGTTCAGAATCTCCCTTTACTTATTACAGCCTTTAAGTTGAAGGACGGGGAATGGTGAACTTGGGGCAATTCTGCACTGACATGCACAAAAAATGAGAAGCTGCAATTTTGCAAGGCGCATAAAAATTTAGAAAAGTATCATTGGAGTAGGCAGATGTGTCAAAGCAATCAAGATCATGAATGTTCTCTATTCCCAGTACAAAGTTGATCTGAGCACAACCAGCATCACACAGGTCAAGAAGCAACCAACCTCTGTACCAGGATCCTCCATCTTGACCAGTGTTGTGAAAATCGCGATTTTATCGCTTTATCACGAGTTTTTCAGAACGAAAATATCGCGAGTTTTATTTGAAATTATCACCAGTATTTTTTTTTGCCCAATTTTTTGGAAATTATCGCGAGTTTTTCAAATTATCGCGATTTTTTCCAAAAAATCGCGATAAAATCATAAATTATCGCGGGCAGTCGGGGCAGTGAGGTTTTATAAGGGATGTTAAATGTTTGAAATGCAATTTTTTTTAAAGAAACAAATAATTTTTGAGTGGGGCAGCTTAACGATCAAGTCTAGGCCCTAGTATTGATATGCTATTCATGGTAATGTTAAATTCTTAAAGTAAAAGGACGAAAATGAACTTTTACTTAAATTTTTAACATTACCATGCAATGACTCAGGATGTTTGAGAGTGGTTCTGGCCTCATTGGATTTCATATGGAGAAAGTAGAATTTTAGATTTCATTCAAAATCCAGCAGACTTATCAGTTTTTCAGGATTTCAGGATTGGGATATTGTAATGTTTCCAGGTGACACCACCTGCCCGGGCTACCCCTGCCACCAGTAGAGGACGTGGTCTACCTCCTATAGCTCCTACTTCTAGTTCTTCAGTTTCTAGAGCATAGTAGACTCCACTACCAACTCCACCAGCACCAGCAACTACATCTAGAGGGAAAGGGAAAGCTGTGGCATTTTCTCGCAAGAGAGGCAAAGGAAATCAATAGGATAAGACTTTAGTTATTTTCTTCATTTTATTGTATATGACATTATGACATGATGAGATACATTATTATATTTTTTGTTGATATTTCGAGGCTGAGTTGGGACTCAGGAGTCAGGACTTACTATTCAGGACATGATTCAATGTTGTGTGATTTTAGCACTAGAAATGATATTAAACATCTTATCTATTAGTTCCTTTATCGTATATGTGTCAATGTATTTATTTTATGTTGTAGATGGTTTAGATATTAAAAAAATTGAAAAAATATGAATATTTTTGTACCAAACGATTATTTCCCGGTTATTACGATTTTTTCCGATTTTTTCCTCGCGCCGATATTATCCCAATTCCCGATAACGATTAATGCAACATTGATCTTGACAACCTTGCACTTCCAGCGTCTATGTCCACTTGCCTGAGACCATCCACAGGGTTCAAGCGGCAGTGCCCCTGCCAGACTCCCACAAAACTTCTATAACATTTGGCCACTGAATTCCTACTATGTGCACCAAGTTCCTAACTGGGCACAGACACACACTTTAGCAACATGTATGCACCCATTTCAACAGATTGTACATCCACTTTTTTGCAACCTGCAAATGCCAGGAATGTTAATAAGCAGCAGCATTGTTACCCTTGCATGCCAGTAGAAGCTCATGGTGCAGCAGGAGACAAACAGCAAATGGCAGGTACAAAACTAAATGGATAGTCTATAACTGATATATAATTCTAAGAATAGAATGTATGATAGGCATGTAGCTAAGCCTCTTCTCTTTCCTGTTCTTCCATTGTTTAAGTTGCCCTCTAATTTGCAACTTAAAATGAGATCAAAAGTATTTTTTCTCCAAGCCCTTTTTGATTCACCAAAATCCTTCTCAGATGTCCTTTACCCAACGAACTTGGATCACCAATGCTTCTTCTCACATACTTCCTCTCTTTATGGTGTCCTTGGAGAGCCCCCCAGTCCACATTGCTTCTCCTCCCTCTTCTTGGCATATGTTTTCCCATGGTGACATCAGGAGTCACCAAATTCATTGGCAGCACCAAGGCCGCTGATGAGATTTCAGTCTGAATTCCTCAGACATGGTATTCGCTCTCTCAAATTTCACATTGTTGATCTCTTTAATCATGTTGTTTCTACCTTGGTCCCACCATATCAGGGATTACTTCAAACCCCAACAATTACAAAACCATCATGATTGGACACACTTTCACCAGGATCGATGGCATGGTACTTCATATGTGGTTATCCATTGAGCTATAGAGGAGGCCCCTGAAGGACAGCAGAGGCAAATTGACGTAGATAAGAGGCACCTCAAGGCCAAAGGACAGGGCAAGATTTAGTGAAACAGACTAGCCTGTTGACTGCATCATCACTCTACAGCCAATTATTTAAGGAGACTTGAGTCTTGACATTGTTGTTTGAAATTCTTATGTTTCTTTGTGAACTTTTGAAAGGCATCCAACTTTGTTATGAGAGAACCCTATTCCAAAGGCTTTGTGACATTAGTATTTAAGAGACTCTTCTAGTCACCATCATGAGACTAGATGAGTTGATACATGGTCAATTTCACTCTTCACAACTTCTCAGACTTCATTAGGAGCACCATTGGGTTCAAGCATTCCTGTCACCTCTCATAGACTCTCTTTGGGATCTGCATTGATGAGTTGGAGTCCTCTCTTAGAGAGCACATGCAAAAAGGCAATGGTTTCCTTTTACACCACATCTACATCTCCTTGCTTTTACTTTTCAACAACATGATCCTCCTAGCTTCCTGTCCTAACCTGACCCGAGGGGTTGCTAAGACAAATTGACCATTTGAAGCCTATCCATCCTTTCTGACCTTTAACCATTGACGATCAATCATAGTAAAACTAAGATTACGATCTCCAATGTATGTCAACAAGCTCTCCAACTACCACTTCTACTCCTGATTGGACAAGAACGAGGTCATCACGGCTTACAAATACTTCAGAGTTCAATTCTTAGGCCTCATTAAGTTTGAGACATGTACTCAGCCCTGACTTAATAATGGACATGTACTCCCTTGCCCAGCTCAAATGACAATGCTTCCAACTTCAATTCCAAGATGCACATTTTGGACACGATTGTCAAGCCCGTTGTCCTCTATGAAGTCTAGGGATCTAGACTACTTCAGGCAAACTAGGCCAAGAAACAGAGAGTTCAGACCCTTCTATTATAGTACATCATTCATTGCAAACAAACACTTACCCAATGCATCATCTAGGCAGAGTTCAAGTCTCATCCTTTGGGCCTTGAGGCCATCTTCAAACTCATCTCCTTCCTCCTTAGAGTCTAGACTCTAAACCCTAGGAGACTCCGCATACAGTAGAGATTGGAACACCCTACTATTCTCTACACTCCTTGGAGGATATTTGCTATATAGGCCCCCCAAACAAAGTCCTTGTTGGTTTCTTGTTGCCTCCCAGTTGCTATATATCACTGGCCACTTCTACCAATCAACTGCCCTTTTCGGGTATTCCTTAGATACTCCAGGTCACCTCCTACGCTCTAACCAAGAACTGAACCAAGTGAGTAGGCAGCATATCTACAAGCACATTCAAACCAACACTAATTCTATTACCAGATTCAATCACTCTAATTTACCCAACTCTTAAATATATAGGAAAAAAAAAATTATATAATCAATTTCAACACTAGAATTTACGCAGTAATTGAATTATCTATTGTTTGATATCACAGTCTGTACTCATTTTATATACCCTGAACACCAGAGGCCCGTAGGAACAAGATGGCCTGCACAAGACTCGAAACATCACAAAACAAGGTGAACCATTAGTTACAAGCAGTTTTGTTGTGTTAAGCTGCTGCAACAAGGGTGCACTCTTCCATCAAAACCACCAAGAACTAGGATGGTCCCAACGGCTTATCTGCGCCTCTAGGAA
Organism: Pinus taeda; assembly: GCA_000404065.3. Taxonomy (NCBI): domain Eukaryota; kingdom Viridiplantae; phylum Streptophyta; class Pinopsida; order Pinales; family Pinaceae; genus Pinus; species Pinus taeda. The sequence goes on along the minus strand of APFE031635287.1, from coordinate 3,562 downwards.
GAATTGCATCTTCGTGAGTGGCCTAACACGGCACCGCCTTCACAGATGAACCACAGCCCCTTTAGCAGCAATTAGTATCTACAACTAAACAACATTATGATACTAAAACACTAGGGTTTCTCGGACACCTCGAACAATGACTTTTCGGTTCTGTAAAAGAACTTATCTTTTCCAACGTTGAAAGAAAATACGTTATTGAATTGCACAAATTTTCTATCAGCAAGGACAAAAGCAACACAAGCAGCCCACTGGCACCAACTGTTTTGCATGGGATCTGAAAATTCGCCGATCCGACCAAAGTTCTCTTGGAGGTACTTGAAAACTTGCCTATTTACCCAGCATTTTCAACCCCAAATAAACCCTAATATGAAACCCCCGTCACCAATAGTAAGCTCAGATTCAAAAACCATAAAGGGACTACGGCTGCCATATGAACCGCAGGAACCATGTCCTCTCATAAAAAAAAATAGAACAGAAATGCCAGAACTGTGGTCACCAAATAACCATAATAAAAAATATATATATATATATATTTGGGATTGAGGGGTGGAAACTTACCTCGATGTTACGGATCGAAACCCACTAATCCAATTCGCGAGATGGAGAAATTTGGACTTTTAAAATTATGGAAGAATGCCAGGTCCGGAGACGAAGACGGTAAAGCCTCGCAGATTCTGCTTTAAGCTACCGCGTCTACCATAATCGACGGTCAAATCCTTGCCACCGACGTATGCTCGATTTCAGCCTTCGATTAGAAATTAGAATCGTTCAGCAGCCTATTAAAACGCATAAACACTCGTGCAATATCTTTTACATATCATATAATGTGTGGTAGAACTGCGCATTTCACTAGTTGGTCAAGTTTGGGCCGGAGCGCGGTGAGATTTCTGTACTAAGTACAATGCAGTTGTCAAAATCAAAGTCAAGCTAGACAATCGATATCTGATATTGGTCTCTATATCCACCCATTTTCTTACGATTTGATAAATTTAAAAGCTCCGAAGCTGCTCGAATGGTTGAGATCGCAATTGACTCTGATCGAAAGGTTGAGTTCCTAAGTTTCCGTATCTTGGAGAGTTACTGAGATCACGGTAATTTGAAGTTGGAAGGACCTTGCTTTATCAAATTGAAGGTATGATATATTAAGTCGTTTGAGTTGAGTGAAAATTAAAAAACAATTAAGTAAAAATCAAATCACATTATCGAAGTTTTGTAGTGGTTTATTTTCAGGGAAAGATATATTGGTAAATCAAATCACATCATGAGAGTTTTGCACTGCGGTTTATTCGTAAAAATATATTAAATATTTTTATGGAGTGTTCCTATGATGTGATGAGGGTTTAATGTTAAATATTAAATATTTTTATTGAGTGTTTTTATGATGTGATAGGGTTTAATATTAAATATAAAGAAAGAATTATGGAGATCACAAAAATTTCTTCAATGGTAATTTCAAGGTGGAAATATTTCACATTTGCATTTTGCAGTTTGGTTTATTTTGAAAATTATATTAAATATTTTTTTTTACTGTTCCTATGATGTGATGAGGGTTTATAAAGAAAAAGTTATGGAGTTCACAAAAATTTCCTCAATGGTAATTTGAAGTTGGAAAGACCATACATTTGCATAGTTGACATTGTCTTACCAAGTTGAAGGTATAATATATTAATAAAAAAATAGTTTGAGAGGGGTGGTTTGAGTGTTTGTTGAGTGAAAAGTAAGAAAAAAATTAGTAAAAATCAAATCACATTATCAGAGTTTTGCGGTGTGGTTTATTTCCAGGGAAAAATATATTGTTAAAAATCAAATCACATTTTTTTTCTTCGTTGTGCTGTGCTGCGCAGCCCAAGACCTAGACAGCATTGCGACATAGACCTCTTCACAGGTTTGCAGCTCCAATGGAGGCCGGCGGCGGTGCCGATCCCTCCCCTCCCCTGCCCAAACTCCTCGCATTCAAGAAGCTCATCGTCGGATCTCTTAAGAGACCATTGTCCGAGACCCATTAGAAATTCGTCAAAAAGTTGGACTGCATCCCAATCGTGGAATTGCCAATTGCATAAACATGCAGATCAGCAGTCAATCTTGCAGACAGGGGGCTCATAGGACAATTTACCGGGCTTTGGCCTTCTCCCAAATCCGTTGAAGCTTGGGTGCAGAGGAATTAGATGCCGCTCGTATCAGAAGGAATCAAGAGCCACTTTGTAGGAAAAGGATTCTATGTATTCATGTTCGAAAGCTCTAAGGATAAAAATCTCATCTTCAGAAACGGCCCATACTTCATGGGGCCTCAGGGTTTATAGCTGAACAAATGGACCACTGATTTCGACCCAGCCCAGGATGTGTCGTCTGTCGTTCCAGTTTGGGTCCGGCTACCTCATCTTCCTTTACATTGCTGGAACCAAAAATCACTGCAAGCTCTCGACAACTCGCTTGGAAGGTATATTGATCAAGCAGTGCGAAAGGATCAGTACTCATGCGCACGGATCTATGTGGAGGTTGATCTGGAAGTAGGGTTGCCAGAGGCAATTATACTTACTGCAGCAGACTAGACGCACATCCAGGAGCTAGACTACGAGCAATTACCCTTCAAATGTTGGCACTGTCACAGCTACAGCCATTTCGCAAGACATTGCAAAAAAAAGGAAGCAGAAGAAAGCGAGAAAGCAGAATAATGGACCATAGTGCAAAAAGCACGGACAGCAAAACCTAGAAGCAAAGGAATAACAAAGGAAAACAACCCTGGGCCAACGGGGCAGGAACAAAAAGATGGGAACTCCAACCCCATGTTGAAATCAAGATCTCAAAATGCAGAGCCCAGTAAGGCCGCAGAAGAGCTGAAGTAAATAAGGACTGCAGTGAACAACCCAAATCCCCTCCTAACAGGAAAGGAACAGAGGAGCAAGGGCAAAACGCGGGAACCCCTAAAGTAGTCCCCTCCCCCTCTTATGTCGACATAGCATGAAAGAAAGTACATGAATCACCAAGTGCATCGGAGGATGAGATCTTAGAAAGGCTTTCCAAAAGAGCAGGAAGGAAGTCTCGTTGGGAAGCAAGGGAGGAAGAAGCTGAAAGGCAAAAGACTCAAGGAAGTCAACCCACTATAGAAATTTCAATCGGCAGAAATACAAGGACAAGGCCGTGAAAAGGAGGAGGCCCAACCACCCCTAACAGTAAGTAATGAAAATTGTCTCTTGGAACTACAAAGGGCTGGGGAACCCGATGAAAATTGAAGCGGTCAAAGATCTACTGAAAGCAGAACCGACAGACATCCTAATGCTCCAAGAGACAAAGGTAGAAGGGGAGGTCCTTCTAGAGATCAGCAAAAAGAAATGGCAGAAGAACGCAGGAAAAGCAATAAGCGCAAGAGCCTCTTCTGGTGGAATAGCAACCCTGTGGAAGGGAGATCAGTTCAGGCTTGTTAACTCCCACACACACAACACTGGAGCTTCACAAAGCTGAAGCACATAGCAAGTAAGTTAACCATTTCATTATTCAATTTATATGTACCGGTATTGTATTCTGAAAAGAAAGACTGTTGGAAAACATTAAATGAGTTTTTGGA
>APFE031635274.1:249298-286281 GCA_000404065.3 Pinus taeda | reverse complement strand
AGCTTGATGTATGCCATGGTCTGTACTAGACCAGACATTACACATGCAGTGGGAGTATTGAGCAGGTTTATGTCAAAACCAGGGAAGGAGCACTGGACAGCAGTGAAGCGGGTTTTCAGGTATTGGCGTGGCACTAGTGAATATGGTTTGTGCTACCAAGGAAGACCAGGATTGGACAGAGTGTTGGATATCTGTGGCTTTGTTGATGCAGACTGGGCTGGAGATCTGGATCAGAGAAGATCTACAAGTGGGTATGTGTTTAACCTATTTGGAGGTGCAGTCAGTTGGATGAGTAAGAAACAATCTGTAGTGGCACTATCAACTACAGAGGCAGAATACATGGCAGCCACTCATGCAAGCAAGGAAGCAGTTTGGTTGCAGAGATTGTGTTCAAGTATGGGGTTAGTACAGGGAGCTATAAGGATAGACTGTGACAGCCAAAGTGCAATTTTCTTGGCAAAGAACCTTGCTTATCATTCAAAGACAAAGCACATTGGTGTTCAATATCACTTTGTGAGGGATAGGATAGAAGACAAAAAGGTGTTGCTGGTAAAGGTGGACACTTTGAAGAATACTGCAGATACATTGACAAAATCTGTGAGCTCTGAGAAAATATCTTGGTGTAGAGAAACAATGGGCGTTTCAGGGCTGGAAAAATGACTAAGCTCTCCTGTGGCCCCCTATGGAAAGAAAACAACAAGTGGGAGATTGTTGGGTTGTGTTATATTCTTTCCACAACTAACCCTATATTAGGTTGGGCCAACCTACCTATGGTTTTCGGTCCATGGTTTTGGACGCGATGGTTTTTCGGTCCATGGTATTGGATGCTTCGGCATGTATAAATATGTATTGTAACATTGAAAGGAACATAATGAAAAATCAAGCTGGTAGTCTCGGTTTTGGTATCCAGGGGAAAATATTTGTGCCTATGTGTTTTATGTGTTATGCTCTCGCATTGTTTATTTTCTTTTTTTTAGAATTCGTATGCAGGTAATTTCTGTACGGGGTTAAAACCTACAATGAAGATGTCCTCGTAATCCTTCACGACCTTTTCCATCTATAGTTTTTGTGTGGAGGGGCCCTATCTGGAGGTCATGGCCACCGTCTTCTTCTTTCCTTGAGGGCGGATCATCAGGAAAACAAATTACCTAGTTTTTTAAATGAGCTTACTGCATTTTTTTGTAGTAACAAAAGAGATGGTGGTAGGCGGTGCTACCTCCGGTATCTTATACAACTTATTTTCCTAAGTAACAATAACAGCACGGGGCCTTTATTCATACACAGCATGTCACTTCCACAAGTATGGTTATCCTAATCATACATCACAAACTTCAAGGGGAGCAATGTCACACAATACCTCATCTGTGAAGGGCTTGATGTTTTATACAAGGCGACAGTGCTGGCTCACGCAAAGATCTCGTCCTTGGTGAAGCCACCTGATGGTGTACGGTTGTGGATGTGTTATGGTTCGAAAGCCCAGTCGCTTCATGACCTCTACCGAAATTAGGTTCTTTTGGCTCCCGCTGTTGACAATAAACTGTAGCGGGGAGCCCTTTACCCACATCTAGAAGTGGAAGAGACACTCCTCCTCCTCTGGATCTTCAGGTTCCTCCTTCTAGATCTTCGTGGTGGCAACGATGGCGTTGGGCTCCACATTGATAATCTGCTTCACTTTGTCATTCCCCTTGTGAGTTCTGACTTAGCATCGGAAAATGCATCTGATTTTGAAACCTTTAGCTCAGCCACCGGTGACTTCTTGGCCCAACACTCACTTGCGTTATGAGTGGAGCTCTTATGGAACTCACACCACTTTCCCATGTTGTTTTTCGGCTTTGTGACATTATTCTTTTCTTACAGCTTTGGCGGGCTATCTTCGGCCGCCCCGCCTTGGTTTTTTCCTTTGTTTTGCGGTTTGGGGCACATTTCCCTTGCTTCAGATTCGTAGATCCAAAGTCTCGCTTCTTTTGTTTAAACTTTTTCTCGACATTGATAGCATATTGGTATGTCATGCCGAGCGAGGAAATGTTCAAGAATCATATTTCTTCCTGGATGTACTTGTGTAGGAGGTCGTGGTATTTGAGTACCAAATGTTGCTTTGAATCCTTGATACCCAACTTTGTACGAAGGGTATGCAAAATATTGGTAAACTCTGGAACGTCTTGGTCCCCTCCCTGCTGCAGTGTGGTCCACCTTATGCATTGATCCTCATAGCTTCCGACAGGGTATTACTGCTCCTTGCTGGAATCCCAGAATGAATTCCAAGTGGGTGCAGCTAAAAATAGCGAGCCTGTATTTTCATCCTTCTACTCGGAGTAGGTTTCCCACCAGTCCTTGACGTGGGGGGCTGCATTGAGAAGAGCGAAAATAATCTTTTCTCGACTAGAAAAATCATAAATAGAAAAATAACCCTCTAGTAGATTTAATCATTTATCGACGGCATCTGCATTTATCTGACCCTCGAATATGGGGATTTCAAAATTAACTTGTACCTTAAATGGTGTGGCGTTTCCAGAGTAGTTGTTGGAAGCTGATGCATCGCCCTTGGGTAGCCGCTGAAGGATCTGGGCAAAGTTTTCCATCATCGCATTCCTTTGTTACTCGAAGGCTTCTTCGAGCAAGATTTTGATAGGATCTCTTGCCCCCTCGTCTTTCTTTTCATCCACCATGGGAGGCCGTCGGGATTTGTGAGGTTGATCTTGCAAAGGTTTAACCAGTTGAAGCCCTAACTCCTTATATTCGGACTTCGTTGGGCACATGCAAAGAAAAAATAGAGAAAAATAAAACCGCTCTAATACTACTAATCCGGATTTAAACAGGAATGCAACAAATTTACAAAGATAACTATAAACACAAAGATGCAGTTGAAATAATACTTCATTTCATTAATGTAAAATCCTGAAATATGCTTACAAACCGAAATGGAAATAAACAATCTAGGGCGATGGTAGCTTATCTGTGAGAAGAGATGTGGCGGCTATGTTATCGGGAAATATAGTGTCTATGCAGAGCTACTAGTCCCACTAAGACGGGTAGCTATCTTAGAACAAATAGATTAAAGTTAATTTCGCTTTCCTTTACGAGAAGTAGATAGGAGAGGAGCAAAGAATACCAACCTTGATTTCTCTTGGTTCTCTGCTTGTTCCTTCTCCCCTTTGACAAATCTTTTCCGCTCCTCCCTTGACCACTCCGCTTCAAAGAGTACCTGTAAATTCAAAGCAGCATAATACCTTCAAAGTGCAGAGATCTACAATCGTAAACAATATAGGACCAAATATATATTGACCACACACATGCATATATTAACAAACATACAAGAATGTGGAGGAAAATGTGAATAGCTTTATTGATATAAACATTAGAAGAGAGGATTACAACCCATTGATCTGACCCAGCATCATCCTCCCAGCATGAAAGCCCTTCTTCACCTCATGAAAAGCTTCGATCACCCAACACTATGATATTTCACCAAGAAACAAACAGCACTTCCTTACAAGATACAAGATTCCAGCCTCTAGATCTCTGGGATGAGGGATCCATATATAGATGATTGTAGGGGGGTGAGTTAGCTTCTGGGATTTTGATTAGTGTCTTCTCTCTGATAGTCCTTTATTCCACTTGGAGATTGATGATCTCTTATCATCCCTGGGAGAATTTAGAGAGGCAAGTGTCACAGGAGAAGTTTCTAGAAGATTCCATGATCATCCACCTTGCAAACTATCTCTGCCATTTGTCTACTCTCGCCCATCGCACCCTACAGAAGGGCTTTTTAGTATGCATCACACCCTCTGCACTGAGCAGTTTGTATGGTCTAGTTTTGACGAGTTCTGAGCAGTTTTCTGTGGAGAACTTCTGGGAGATGATGTAATCAGCTGACTTTGTTCCTTTAGGGCATGAAACAACACTTTTAGGGACTTAGAAGCCCTTGGTTTATGGACATATATGATTTGGGGTTGGAGTGCCCAAATATGTCTATAACAGTTGCCCCCTAAAGCATGAGGTCGAAAATTTTTTGATGACGGGTGAAATGCTTTATCATGAGGATCCGAGGTTTTTTCAAACTGGAAGGTGACCTGTAATAAGATACAATACAATACATTATCTTCATAATATTTTCATGATCTAGCTGAGGTGGGCATTCCCATGCTCAGCTTTATAAATTCATTTTCATGTACATAGGATAGACAATCGTCTGTGGGGCACACTGATGATTCTGGTAGAGCCATCATCCTTTGATTTAGATGATCATCTGTGCAGCAATGATGTATATTTGATGTCTTTATTTTCTTGAATATATCGCAGCCCAGATGGATGAAACTAGATCCGAGGTCTTCAAACTCATCCAATCTTCTCTCGAAGTACAAGTCAATCCATGTGAAAAATGTTCTGGAGTCGAACATGGAAAGACATCGCCTGATTACCAGCCAATAATGTAAGTTGTTAACAGGCGTGAGAGGAATCACCGATAATGATGATGACCCTCAAGGTACTACAGAACAATTTGCATGGTGTGAAAATAGGACTTGGCATCGAACACCATGCAAAATCTTTCGGTCGAAGGCCATTGATGTAAACCTATCGCCGGAAGTGAGAAACTTACCATTGAGGCATGCAAGCTTCAAAGTACTGAAAGGGTTGTTCCTAGGTCGACTTCTTGGATAATGAGTTGTTGTCGACAAGAAGTGACTCATCGTAGGAGGGCCTTAATGAATCCCACATCTATGACATGGAACGGAGCAAATGATTTTGTGGAGGTGAAAACGATCTGATGATACAGGGTTCAGGGTGGAGGTCATGAAAGAATGGAGCGTGAAGGTATTGCAGCGGGTGAGACACAAGCTGGGTTGGTGAATTCTCTGATCGACTTCTCTTGAACATATCGGCGACACTAAAATGGATTGGTAGTGTTAACCCCAAATATGGATGGTATGATGGACCAATAGTAGTATGACCGATGAACGGAATAACCCAACTTGACTCAGACATGGAGTGAAAGTGTTATGTTCAAGAGCAACTCGCTACCAATAAAGTTTCTTCAAGTTTTCTTTCCAATTTTCCCCAGTCATTGCTGACCAGTAACTCTTTATTTTTATCAAGCTTGAGGAGGATAACATATGCGTGTTCTATAATTTTCCCATCAGGCAAACCCGTTGCTATGTTTTAACGAGCCTAGCGACAGTGAAACTCGTTCTTGTCTCTATGGACAATTTTGTCGCTATTGGTTTTAACGAGTTTAATGATAAAGACAACTCGTTCCTTTTTCAATTTTATGGAGTCTGAAAAAGGACGGAAAGGAAACTCCAGTAATCCTTTTTCGTCATATAATCCCTTAAGTACGAAAAAGTATAAAATAATACGAAAGGGATGAATTTTTTATACTTTTAACGAGTCGAACAAGACAAGCGCTCGATATTTTTGTGTAATAATCCCTCAGGCCCAAAAAGATTAAAATCTAGAGGAGGGATAGCACTCCCAATAGCTTTAACGAGCTGGAGAGGCCAACTGCACGGAAACCTTTTCATATTTTACGAGTCAGGTGAAAAGAGCTTAAAGGAGACTCGTTTTTGAGGAACGAGTGATATTTTTGAGTAGTTGCTAATTCCAGGTAAGGTTTGGAATTTTCCAATCACGGCAGTGTCACAAGGATGGCTAACAGAATCACTCTTCGCAGTTGTTCCTCAAAAGGGTAAACAACCAAATGGAGGCGTATGATCGTCTAAACAGAGTGGAGGTGATGGTAAGAACACGACCAAGGCTCAAAAGTTGATGATAATTCATTCACAATGGTTATTTACCAGATATTGGTTCATTTTTTAATGAGCTTAAATTGTGGTGGAACATATGCTCATTGCTTAGGTTTAATTTTTAGCGAGCTTGAACTTTGCGTAAAACTGCTCGTGGTGGGTTTATTTTTTAATGAGCTTGAACCATGCGACAACATATGCTCAGATTCGGTTTCATGTTTGCACAAGCTTGAAACGAAAAACTATGCTTGTTATAAGTTCGCATGCCCCCGGCATAATAATGAAAATCGACGTGCATGCCCCCCAAGCTTCATTGCATTCAACGAGGTGGTTGGAATGAAGGTTTACCTTCGAGATCTTTAAAAGACTCGATTTGGAAAGGGAGTTGTTTCATTTTTTAATGAGGTTGACACAGTAAAAGAACTATTCTCATGGAGACCTTTGATCACAACTTATAAGGGATCATGAAGGAAAGATCTGGTTCCAATGCCCCCAGTACATAATGTACAACATCACTGAATTGATCGTCAGATGATGTAGCTATGGTCGGGCTTGGAGGCAATACCTCGCGATGATCCACACTGTCAAAATGTTTTGAGTTCTTCTTCATCTTTGTTGATGTAGAAGATCTTATGTGACATGTTTCCACTATGGCCACTTCTACCAGCTTACTCGGAGGCGGAAGGGAAAAAGTCCCCATTAAGGAAGGGTCTTTTAGGAGACCTACTCCAATATTTTGAAGCAATTGAGAGCTTCCATGGATCAATGGAATGCTTCCGGTAACTTGAGAATTATTGGGGAGAAAGGTTTGTTGATCAATGATTGTAATTCCTCCTTGAAAGGGAAATGCAATCTTTCTAAAGTAAGTTGACACAACAGCAGCCATAGCATAAATCCAGGGCCTTGCCAGTAGGATATTGTAATCGAGGTTTCCATCGATAACTTTGATGTCAATTTCTACTATCTTGCCCCCCAGTTCGACTTGCAAGTTACTTAAAATCCCGTGTGGAGTGTATGTTCGTCCATCAAATTCTTTTAATGTCATTGACAATCGCGACAAGGGTGGTGAGCCTAAAGTTTTCCAACAACTCATTGACATAATATATGTAGATGCCCCCTCATCAATAATTGTTCGATGAACAGTGTTGTTGAGGGCTTTCACTTGAATAAGGAAATCGAGTTGAGCTGGTAATTGAGGGTCATATCATTTATGATTAAAGGCCACAAGATTGGAATCCGCTGCGTCAATCCCACCTATTGCTGATAATATAGCCTGCTTTTAGGAGGGGCAATTTTCTAGTACCTTAAGTGTCGACATAGTGGACAGCGATTGGGCCAGATCCTCTACTATATTATAATTATGTGCTGCTCTGGCACGAGGATTAAATGTCAATTTGTGTACTACTCCCTTTGGCGGCTTTATCGTCAACTCAGGAATGATGGGTGGCACAACTTCGGTCGAAGTTGTTGTCGAACTACTAGGTTGATCAGTAGCCTTGTTGTTCGACAACTATGGATTCCCGTAATCTTTATTCCTTGTCGATATCAAAGCATCATTTTGTTGTTTCGAAATGGGCAACATAAGCGTTTGGGATGGGGAAGCATGATTACTAGTAACCAAGTTTATTTCTGGGCTCGAAAATAGATTAGTCAACATCGTTGGGGTATTTGAAGTTTTTAAAAACTTCATAACCTTAGCTTTATGTGGACAACCTTTCGTGAAAAGCTCATCGTTGCATATGTAACATGGATAATGAGGTTTCTTTTGCTCGGTAGGGTTTTCAAAAGATTTTTCAGGAGACGACTCCTCCTATTTCTTCTATTTCCCTTTCTTTTTCTTCTTGTCCCCTGGTTGCTTCGGTTCTTTGCCTTTGTCTGTCGACATGGAATTTACCTCCAAGGCGAGAAGTTCTTCATTTGCATTTTGACTAGAAACCGTGCGAGCTTTCTTCAATGTAGCCTTTACGGTTTTCGTGCTAGTCGTACCTATCACACCATCGCTGGCATGAGAGTCTTTGTTTGATTTAGGAGGAGGAACGGAAAATTCTGGTCTAGAAGCGTCAGGGATTTTGTCATAGAGCATGCAAGACTGAGTATAGATCAAGTCTAGATATTGCGCATGAGCAATGACTTGCTCTCGAGTGACGACTCCTTCCTTTGCCACATCTTCTATGATAGAAGGTAACAATGACTTAATAACCCATTCAGCTAACAGCTGATCAAGAACATATGTTTTTACCATTCTACGATGACGCTGCCACTCATGGATATGATCAGATATGTGAGTGGTTATCGTTTGTTTGAAATTGGTAAGAAGCTCTGTTCTTGTTTCGTACCTTATGGGTAACTAAAATTGGGTAAAAAAGGTTGTGGCAAGCGTGTTGAAGTTATCAAATGAAGCCCTTGGCAATTCAATGTACCATTTTGCTACCGACCAGTTAACGTTTGTTGAAAAAGGCGAAGCCTAATTGAATCATCATTTAGAGTGTTGGATGAACACCACAGATGAAAGGTCATCACATGATTCGATGGGTCTTCACCCAGATTTCCATTAAATTTAGGAATATCTGACAGAAGTTTATGAGGAATTGCGGGCCACCAGGGGGCATAAGCAATTGGATCATTTGTTAGCCGATTTAGATCCGGTAACTCTAAAGTCGCCACGAAGAGCAACTATTAGTTCAGGTCCAGCAAAGCATACCCAGGATCGGATGGTATCACCTGAGCAGTGGGTCTTTGCATACCAGCATAATGCATTTGATGTTGATAACTTTGGTAAGGTTGATGAGCATAACAATTATGAAATGATTGATGTTAACCGTTTTGAATATACGGCTGCCCATTACTTGCAAAGATTTGTTGCTCAGATCCTTATTAAGCTTGTTGGAATTGTGGTTGTTGATATTACACTAGCCATGGTTGTGAAACCATTTGCTGTTGTCCAATACTAGCCATTTGACCAAGATGAGGGGTAATAGTACTCGTTTGAACCTGGGTCGCTCCGGTTAGAGAGCCACTAATCAGTGATTGCGGTTGTGTCATGGAGACAGGAGGTTGTCATATTACGACCTGAGAAACTTGAGGTTGACATACAACAGGCAACGCTTGTACTTGCGACACTGTTAGAATGGCCGATGTAGTAGGGATATTCGACACAAGTAGGCTTTGTTGCATTGAGTATACAACTCTTGGTTGTTGAGGCAGTATTGGCACCCAACCGCTGGATTTAATTCCAGCATGACCCGAATTATGTTGCGAACTCCCATATGTTTGTCCTCCTGGAGGAACAATGAAAGGGCACACTGCCCCCCATATGGCGGCAATCCTGTGCTCAAAGGAATGATTGGCCTTTGGGAGCCATATTGCCCAAATGGATATTGTTGCGAAGGATCAATTTGTTGAGACTCAACATAAGAGATTCCGGATATTATTCCAGACGAATAAACGGGAACAGACCATACTATCGAAACAGTCCCTTGATGGACTCCATCTAGCGGTTGAGAGCTAGTTTCCATAGATGGTACACCAGCGAACATTGTTGGAGTAGCAACAGGAAGTTCTGTTGTTGTCGCGTCAGATGACACAGCCCTAGATGTCGACGGTTGTTCAGACATATCTAGCCTATCCAAAAGATTTCCTAGCAATTCTACAGGAACTTGCAATGAAGGGAGACTAACTTCTGATGATGAAGGATATAAGGTGATCCCAGCTCCAAAATCTAATGGAGAACTGGATGGAGGATCCTACACAATCTCTTCTATTGCAATCAATCCAGGTGGTAGAGGTAGATCGTCAGGTCCGTAAAATATTTCTGGTGCCGAAGAAGGTATAGAGTCTGCAGTGACAGTTGTTGGAGTGGTAAAACCTTCCAAATCAGCTGTAGATGGAGCCTATTCAGGAATAGAAGCGTTTACCGTTACACTAGGATCAGTTCTAATGTCCTCTTATGGCCGCGGAATTTCTTCTATGAAGGTAGGGGTACCAGAGATGGTTGGAGTAACTGGAGTCCCTGAGGATGTGTGAACACAAGTTCCAAGCAAACCAGGGGACTTCGATCCGGTTAAGCAAGTTCACTTTGTCCGGAATAGCTTCGTTTCCCGAGTCAAAGATGGTTGACTCGTTAATCTCCGCGAACAACGGGGTTTCGATTAACTTTATTCCACGATTGCGGATTACTTGATCAACTCAAAATAGAGGGGAAAATGATTCTAAATTAAATGAATTTTAGACGCTTTGACACAACTTGCTTTTTCAATTTTTAAGAGTCGAGAAAAAGCAAAAGATAACTCTAGTCGCCTTCGATTTTTAATGAGCCTGAAGTGACAAGTGCTTAGATGGACCTTTTCCTTTAAGGAGTCTAAAAAGGAACGAAAGAGACTACTCTAGAAATCTAGACAGAGAGATTACCAAACCAATCGCAAAACTACAGAATACTTTTTACAGTACGGCAGTCAATCTTCTCGAATGTTGTGTTCAATGCATTGCGATCGATAGGGCGGCAGACACAGATTCCTAAGGATAAAGGATATAGCCTATTGTGGTCTCCCAATATATAATCGACAGTACGTGGGAGCACAAGTCCGTACTGACACTTTTCGTCTCAAAGAGGAGGAATCACCCAACCAACAATGAAAGCGATAGTTACCAGGCTTTACGACACCGGAATACGTCTCTAGCCTAGACTTCTAAATGTTGTGCGTTAGGTTCCAAAGCATTTTTATGTTCATTGAGTTTATTTATGGTTGATCTTTTTTAAGAAGTTTTCCTTTCAGGTTCACCACGTGATTTAGATATACAATTCCTAAAATGCAATCTAAGATGATAAACAATTGTTTAATCTTCTTTTTGCAATGAAAATCCTAGCTACTAAGGAAAGAGAAAATGATATTTTTCACATATAGCAAAGAGCACACACTAGATGCACTATCCTAAATCAAACCAACAAGCAGTCTAAATGCAAATGCACATGCATGTATTTGTTTTCACTTCTTAATGTGTGAATGACAAAAAGAATGCTAAGTACAAATTTGAATTGTTTCAAGCGACAGTACTAATGATTTTCTTTTCAAAAAACGAAAGGAAGATAATGACGACACTTTACGATTTTGAATTGAAAACTGCTTTCGACACTTGAAAAACTATTAATTCAAATCAAATACAAGAGTAACAGTGTAATCGACCATCAAGAAAAATAGGATTCTTTTCTTTGACTGAAAACAACACTTGCGACACTTCCAAATCAAAAGACGACAGCTTGATTACACTGCTTCTTTGTACAAGAGAACCATAAATCGCGAACAATACATAAAAACATTTACAGTTCTTTGTACTATGGAGGCTAAATCATGCAAAGGAAGGGAGTTTCTACAGTGGTTTACTAATCAGAGATAGCAAAACTCCTGAAGAAAGCTTAAGAGAGTGAACAAAAAACCAAAATCTGGAAGCAGAAGAGGTCTTATCTGATCATCGCACCTGTAACACAGGGAAAGTGCGATGCATCTCACTTACTGCACATGGGAGGTGTGATGCATCCAGATTCCCAAGAGGGGAAGGTGTGATGGTCCAAGGACAAGACTTCAACTGGGTTCTTGGTCACAGTTTGCAGCTCAGTTCAGGGATTTAAGCCGAGCAAATGATAGTCAGTAAATGTAAATCACAGGGGTTGATCTAATGAGGCTACTTGAGCCACCACCAGGGCAATTAGGATGTTTGAAAATCAAATGTTCAGTTTATAAACAAAACCCGGAGATAGACTGAAGCAGCATTGATCTACTTTGCACTTGCATAGCAAATGCAGTTCAAAGGCTAGCTGGCTTGACTTCAGGCTCTGTCTGTAAGTTTATAAAGCAAACAAACTACTCGGTCCCTAGTGGAGTTTCCATTTTGTTATCGGGAAATCTAGTGTCTATGCAGCGCTATTAGTCCCACTAAGACAAGTAGCTATCTTAGAAACAAACAGATTAAAGTTAATTTCGCTTTCCTTTACGAGAAGTAGATAGGAGAGGAGCAAAGAATACCAACCTCGATTTCTCTTGGTTGTCTGCTTGTTCCTTCTCCCCTTTGACAGATCTTTGCCACTCCTCCCTTGACCACTCCGCTTCAAAGAGTCCCTGTAAATTCAAAGCAACATAATAGCTTCAAAGTGCAGAGATCTACAATCATAAACAATATAGGACCAGATATATATTGACCACACACATGCATATATTAACAAACATACAAGAATGTGGAGGAAAACTTGAATAGCTTTATTTATATAAAGATTAGAAGAGAGGATTACAACCCATTGATCTGACCCAGCGTCATCCTCCAAGCATGAAAGCCCTTCTTCACCTCATGAAAATCTTAGATCACCCAACACTATGATATTTCACCAGGAAACCAACAGCACTTCCTTACAAGATACAAGATTCCACCCTCTGGATCTCTGGGATGAGGGATCCATATATAGATGATTTTAGGGGGGTGAGTTAGCTTCTAGGATTTTGATTAGTCTCTTCTCTCTGATAGTCCTTGATTCCACTTGGAGATTGATGATCTCTTACTCATCCCTGGGCGAATTCAGAGAGGCCAGTGTCATAGGATAAGTTTCTGGAAGATTCCATGATCATCCACCTTACAAACTATCTCTACCATTTGTCTACTCTCACCCATCGCACCCTATAGAAGAGCTTTTTAGTATGCATTGCACATTTTGCACTGAGTAGGTGAGATGCATTGCACCCTCTACATTGAGCAGTCTGTATGGTCCAGTTTTGAGCAGTTTTTTGTGGAGAACTTCTAGGAGATGATGTAATCAACTGACCTTGTTCCTTTAGAGCATGAAACAACACTTTTAGGGACTCATAAGCCCTTGGTTTATGGACATATATGATTTGGGGTTGCAGTGCCCAAATATGTCTATAACAGACTACATGCCTCTGAACTGTGTTGTAAAGAGGTTCGAAGGCCTATTTATTGTTGAGAAACAATGGAAGACCCTAAATATCCAAAAACCTAACCCTAGAAGATGAAACGCCAAATTGTGGGCCCCGTATGGGTAAATTGGTGCATCAACTTCCCAGGGTCGTAACTTTGGCATACGATCTTTGTTTGACACGCACAATATCTCATTAGAAAGATCTATCTGAGAACTACAACTTTGGGAAGAGCAACATCAATCCATGGACCCATGTTTCTCCCAGTTTTCCCAAAAAACGTCGTTTAGGGCCTCAAAACAGCTCCGGAAGTTTAGGACCCAAAAAAATGCTAAAAATAGTAAATTGTGCTACAATTAAGGAAACTGAAAAGCTGAAAGAAACAATGGTGGGGGCCCAAGTGGACTTGGCAGGTGGCCACCAATATCCACCTAGATCAGTGGACTATTCAAAAATCATGAGAAATTAGATAGTTACGACTACCTCTCATGGAAATGGTCATAGATGAATGACTTACTTAATGCAGTTGAATCCCAAAAAAATGATATCTAATATAATGCACTATGAAAGCCCCCAATACTTAATTCAAAAGAGTGAAGGGAACTCTACTTGAATGGTTCATGAAGCACAATATTTGCTAAGGTTTTGCAAATGGGGTAGCAAGCAAAGTGGGCTTGATTGTGGGGAGAACTCCATAGTTAAGCGTGCTTGAGACAGAGGTGATCTGGGATTGGGTGACCTCCCAGGAAGTCTTGGTTACCAGGTGCAAGCCCCGGAAGTGATGATTGACACTATGTGATTTATTTCACTAGTTTCAATCCCACTTCTTCACCCCTATGAGCATCGCCTAATGCAATGAGTGCTAAGTAGATTATTCAAAAATCATGAGAAATTAGTCAGTTACGACTACCTCTAATGGACATGGTCATAGATGAATGACTTACTTAACACAGTTGAATCCCAAGAAAATGATAGCTAAGATAATGCACTGTGAAAACCCCCAATACTTAATTCAAAAGAGTGAAGGGAACTCTACTTGAAAGGTTCATGAGGCACAATACTTGCTTAGGTTTTGCAAATGGGGTAGCAAGCTAAGTGGGCTTGATTGTGGGGAAAAATCCACAGTTAAGCATGCTTGAGCCAGAGGTGATTTGGGATGGGTGACCTACCGAGAAGTCCTGGTTACCGGGTGCAAGCCCCGGAAGTGATGATTGACACTATGTGATTTATTTCACTAGTTTCAATCCCACTTCTTCACCCCTATGAGCATCACCTGATGCAATTAGTGCTAAGTGGACTATTCAAAAATCAGGATAAATTAGTCAGTTATGTTGACCTAGATTGTCATTGATGTCAATATGGCAATATTCTGGATACTAGAGGATGACATGAAGCCAAGGGGATGCAGAGTAGATTCATGAAGAGACAGGGGCAAGGCCATC
Organism: Pinus taeda; assembly: GCA_000404065.3. Lineage (NCBI taxonomy): Eukaryota > Viridiplantae > Streptophyta > Pinopsida > Pinales > Pinaceae > Pinus > Pinus taeda. Next base: position 272,181 of record APFE031635274.1, on the reverse strand, counting down.
AAGATAGCCAAGCCATAAGAAAAGAGGAGTTACCTAAGGAGGCATACCAAAGCATATTATAGGATATCAGAGCAAGAGAGGAATTCATATATGCAAGGAGGTCTTTGAAAGACACTGCCAAGCCAGACGAGCCACATTGGACTAAGAGGAGCTGCAGGAGGAACCATATAGCAAGGAGGCATATCAGAGTCATCAAGAGCCATCGGAGGAGCAATGGATGCGTTTAACAGCAAACATAGGATGCAGAGAGCCATCAGAGCAAACAGGAACAGACAGAGCCACCAAAGGAGCAGATGGAGACGAGAGGAGCTAACAGAGCACGAAGCACCACCATCGGAGCCATAGAGGAAGCAGACAAAGCTAGAGGAGCCAAGAGGAGCACACAAGAGGAGCCAAGAGGAGCCAAGTGGAGCACACAGAGTGTTGTAACACTATCCACGGCATAAACATGCATATGGCGGCAAAGACCTGTATATGCATTTAATGCAAATAGAGTTATCAGAGGCGGAGAGTTAGACTCATATGCAAATACACTGACGGAGTGAAAAAGGCAGAGTTTATATTGTATGAGCAGAATACATTATCGAAGGAGAAAACCGATATACATATGCTTTAACATTATCGGCGGGCTGAAACACCGTTACTGAAACACTGGTACTTGGAAAAAAGTTGCCGACACACCAATTTCAGCGTTGCTGAAACACCAATTTCGGCGTTGCTGAAACACCAATTTCTCCACGATGACATTATATTTTCAGCACATCGTAAACATGAGGAAGCTAAAACGAATGGAGGAGGGAAGCCAGAAGGTCGAGCGAGTGTTGAGGAAGCCGAAGCTCAAGCGAGCGAGGAGGAAGCCAAAGAGCCATTGAGTAAGCGGAAATGAATGGACAAAGGCATGAGAATGTATAAAACAGTAAAAACAGAGAACTATTGTTGCTGTTGGTGTTGTGAAGAACCAGAATGTATGGTGGTAGAAGCAGCAGAGGTGGTTAAGCGTTGTATGAAGTTGATGGTGAACGCTGGTGAAGGTTGCTGCAGCTGTTGAATGTTGTTGAAATACGCTGGAGGAAATAGAGGCCGTGTGAGGGTCCAACAGAACAGAAAGAGGGTGCAGTAGAACAGAAGGAGGGATGAAGGACCAACAGGACAATAGGCACTCGAAGGGGAGAAACAGCCAGCAGAGAAACAGTCATGTTGAAGCATTCACCGTGACAATGAGAACACAAGCTTGAACAGAAAGTTGTTCTTTATACAGAGTTTAGTGCAGCTAACAGTAGACTGACTAAAGCTGTGTGAAGACATTATTAGAGAGCACAAAGACTATTGGAGACTCTGTGTGGATAGTATGGAGAGTTGTAAAGACTTCTCCATAAGAAGATTGGTTATCATTGATGTTGTAGCATGGAGGCTACAGTGAAGCTGTAAACAGACAGAACTCAGTAGAGAAGAGTTCTGAGAGCATAATATTATTACCAAAAGTGTCTTGACAAGATTGGATTGGAGTCCTTGGGGCTGGTGTCTCAGAAGTGTGAAGGGTTGGAGTTCTTGGGCTGGTACCTCAGAAGTAAGTAGGATTGGTGTCCTTGGGGTTGATGCCTTAGAAGTAGGAAGGATTGAAGTCCTTGGGATTTTGTGCTCCTAAGTCCAAGATTGGTGTCTTGGCGAAATAGAGTTGGTGCTCTGGAGGTTGGAGCCTCACCAAAGTCCAAGTTGGAGCTTGGCAACTAATTGTAATCATCTATATATTGTATCTATTTTACTGCACTGTTTATATTAATAAAAGCATTTATTCTTGTTGTTCATCTTGTGTTCTGAATATATATGTTTTAACTAGTAAAACAATAGTGGGAAAAAGAAATATTGATTCACCCCCCCTCTCAGTGTTTCCAACAAGTTACGACTATCTCTCATGGAAATAGTCATAGATGAATGACTTACTTAACGCAGTTGAATCCCAAAAAAAATGATATCTAATATAATGCACTGCGAAAACCCCCAATACTTAATTTAGTGTAGATGATTCTTAATCTTATTTGATTGGTAGTATTAGATGCATTAATTTTAGTGTAGATGTTAATTTCTAATCATATTTTATTGCCTGCATTAGATACATTGATTTCAATGTGGATGTTGATTTCTAATCATATTTGATAGCTTGTATTAAATGCATTGATTTTAGTGTAGATGTTGATTTCTCATTATATTTAACTATTTGCATTAGATGCATTGATTTCAATGAAGATGTTGATTTATGATAAATTGATGTAACTAGATGTATGGTGTACATTAATTTCAAGGTAATTAGCTTAACATTGTGCATTGATTTCGGTGTAAACACAAAATTATTAATGACGTGCATTGATTTATACGTTTATGTAGTAATTCAACCATAAATAAAATATGTGAATTTTCATCTCAAATAAAATTTTCACCTAATGTTTGCTTCTTGAAACTGTAAACTATTTGTAATTGACTACATTCTTATTATTCACATTTTCCATCATTCAACATTGTTAATCACTTTGCATTCAAATGATGTAATAAAAAATAACTACCATTGAAACTTACTCGAGGTTTAACACTTCGTAAGTCACAATGAATGGCTTTGGAGAAAACTACTATTAAAATTGGAGAGCAAGAGAGACAAGGTATGACATTTACCACAATAGTGTGAGTTAAATATTTGAATGATCTACAATTTTAGCCTCCTTTTTCATATGATCGATATGAAAATATAGCAAAACTAACATGTGCGATAACAAGAATAGTAGAAGAAAATAGTTTGAGATTGATCACAGTGAAGACTATTTGTAATTGACTACATTCTTATTATTCACATTTTCTATCATTCAACATTGTTACATTGTCATTTTATATTCAAAATTTTTATTTCATCCATATTCAGCATTCAAGTTATTGGCAGTTTCTATTTAATTCACATGGTTCGAGTTCAAGTTCAGGTTCGGCAATGATTAGGTTTAGTTTGTGTTCGAATTTTTTGATGAGGTTTGCCATTAGGTTTGTATATATATATATAAAGTTTAAAATGAAATATAGTATAAAATAGTAAGATGTCAACATCAATAAACATAAAAAAAATGCTATCACGGACACAGAAATTGCAAAGATAGATTACAAGCTTGAGTTTTGACATGAGGCTATAAGTTTTGATATATGGACTTGGTCAATGGCTATGACGTTCGATGAGGTTTTCCGAAACTCAAAAAAAATTAAGGTTCACCAAAATTTGAACCTCAAGGTTGAAGTTCGACAAACCTTGTGACATAAGTCTCTATCATCTCAAAAATTGAGATAATTAGGTGAATTTAAAATAAAAATGACCATATTAATCTTAGACATATTTAAAATAATCAAAAGAATTAGATGTTCCACATATTTTCTATGATCGTGCATGACTGAATCCAACTTTGACCCATATTAACCTCGGATCTATCAAGCGCTGAGAGGGATTAAATCTCTCAATGTGCAAACATTTCCTCAAGGTTTGCACTCAAAAAATAGGTTTGCACCTTGAGAGATTTTGTCCCTCTTGACGTTTGATAGATCTAAGGTTAAGATATATCTAAGTTGGTAACCTATAATTAATTATCCATGTTGAACATATAATTAATTATCCATGGTAACAATAATTAGCGTGATTTATTACATAATCGAAAAATAAAAATGGGTATGTTATAATTTCATGTGTATTGTATCGCTTTTTTTTACTAGAGGAATCAACAACTAGGTGGGTCTTGTACATAGCATGGGGTTAATTCCCACCACTACAACTACAACTTCTAGTTGGAGGTCAGGTAGGAGGGACACCCACGGGGTTTCAAATCAGTAACCATTAGGCAAGCTAGTCCATGTGGATATTGGTGGCCACTCGTTTATTCCACGTTGAACCCCACCACTATCTCTTTCAGTTTTTCAATTTCCTTAATTGTAGCACTGTATACTATTTTTGGCAAGGTTGTGAACTTCCGGAGCCATTTTGAGGCCTTAAACGACATTTTTTGGGAAAACAAACAAACATGGATCTTTAATATTATTTATGTTCGAAAGTTATAGTCCTTGGATAGATCTTTCTAATGAGGTATTGTGCGTGTCAAACAGAGATCGTATGTCAAAGTTAAGACATAGGGAAGTTGATGTACCAATTCAACCAAACGAGGCCCATAGTTTTTCCATTTCATCTCCTAGGGTAAGATTTTTGGATGTTTAGTGTTTTCCATTGTTTCTCAATAATAAATAGGCTTTCGAGCCTCATTGTAACATAGTTCAATGGCATGTAGCTACCACATCTCTTCTCATAGATAAGCTACCATCGCCTGAGCTAGTTTATTTCCATTATGTATGTAAGCATATTTCAGTTCTTTGATATTAATGAAATGAAGTTTTTTTCCTACTGCATCTCTGTGTTTATGTTTATATCTATATTCTGTTGGATTCCTGCGTAAGTCCAAATCAGTGATATCAAAGCGGTCTACTCTCTCTATTTTTCTTTGCTTGCCCCCAACAAGGTCAGGGTATAAGGTGTTAGAGCTTGAACTGGTTGAACCTTTGCAAGACCAGCGTCGCAAATCCCGACAGCCTCTAATGGCGGAAGAAAAGAAAGACGATGGAGTAGGAGATCACTTCAAAATATTGCTCGAAGAAGCCCTCAAGTGACAAAGGAACGCGATGATGGGCAACTTTGCCCAGATCCTTTAGCAGACGCCCACATGCGACGCATCTTCATCCAGCAGCCACTCTGGAGGCACCACTCCTTTCAAGGTACAAGTCAACTTTGATATTCCCATATTTGAAGGCTAGATAGATGCAAACATTGTAGATAGATGGTTAAATCTATTGGAATGGTATTTTTCAGTTCATGAATTTTCGAGTAGGGAAAATATTGCACTCCTCAAAGTCGCCCCCCGCATCAAGGACTGGTGGGAAATCTACTGTGAGCAGAAGGATAATAGGGAACCCTCACTATTTTCAGTCACACCCACTTGGAACTTTATCCGAGACGCCATCAAGGAGCAGTGTTACCATGTTTGGAGCTATGAAGATAACTACATAAAGTGGATGACGCTACAGTAGGGAATGGACCAAGACGTGTCAAAGTTCACAAATATTTTTCATACCCTTCGCACAAAGTTAGGTATCAAGGATTCTAAGTGGCCTATGGTACTCAAGTACAGTGGTTATCTGCAAAAATACATCCAAGATGAGATGGAGTTCTTAGACATCTCCTCGCTTGGTGCTGCCTATCAATACGTTGTCAAGATCGAACATAAGTTAAAACAAAAGAAGCAAAACTTTGGATCTATGAATCTAAAGCAAGGGAAAGACGCCCCCAAACAACAGAACAAAGGACAAAGCCAAGGTGGGGTGACCCAGGACACTTTGTCGAAAATGCAAGCAAATAACAACAATACAAAGATGAATAAGGACACAAGGAAGTGGTGTGAATTCCATAAGAGACCCACTCACAACATAAGTGATTGTCAAGCCAGGCAATCACTAGTGGTCGAGCTGAAGGCTTCAGAATCAGATGCATGTTCTGAGTCTGAGTCAGAACCCGACAAAGGGAATGACAAAGGGAAGTAGATTATTGATATGGATCCCAGCACCATTCTTGCCACCACTAAGATCCAGAATATTAAGGTCGAAGATCCAAAGGAGGGGAGGCATCTCTTCCAATCATAAATGTGGGTGAAGGGTTCACCGCTGCAAGTTATTATCAATAGCAAGAGCCAAAAGAACCTCATTTCAAAAAAGTTCATGAAGCGGTTAGGCCTACCAACCACACACCCGCAGCCATACACCATCAGGTGGCTTCACGAAGGATAGGATCTTCGCGTCATCCATCAGCATCACCTTCCATACAGCATCAAGCCCATCACGGATGAGATATTGTGTGATGTTTCTCCTCTTGAAGTTTGTGATGTATTATTAGACCAACCATATGTGTGGTAGTGTCATGTTGTATATGAGTCGAGGCCTCACCCTGTTGTTATTTCTTTGCATAGTAAGTTATACAGGATACCAAAGGTAGCCCCGTCTACCGCCATCTCTTTGATCTCTGCTAAGCAATGCAGTAAGATTGTCTCCCATACTAGGAAATCTGTTTTCTTTTTATTCACTCTCAAAGTAAGGGGAAGATTGTAACCACATCCATGGCCCCCGGGAAGGGTTACTCCATGCAACAGAAGCATATGGATACAATCGTGGAAGAATATAGGGACATCTTCTCCTCACCCACAGGGGTACCCTTGCACTGTCAAGTCAAGCATTCGATCAATCTGACTCCCGGAGCAACTCTGCCCAACGGGTCAATATATCGTCAATCCATTTTGGAAAATGAAGAGATCAAGCGACAAATCCAAGAGACGTTGCAAAAAAGGCACATCTGACCAAGTTCCTCACCTTGTGGGAGCTCGATTGTACTTGTACAAATGAAGGAAGGGACCTGGAGGCTCTGCACTAATTATCAAGCACTAACCAAAATCATTGTCGAGAACAGTTATCCAATCCGACGGATTGATGACCTTTTGGACCAACTCAAGGGTGCCAAGTATTTCAGCGAGATCGATCTGAAGTCTGGCTATCACCAGGTTCCAATAGAACCCATAGATGCATGGAAGACTGCCTTCAAATCTAAGGAAAACACTTTTGAATGGTTGGTTACACCCTTCGGGTTAACAAATGCCCCTGCTAATTTTATGAGGCTAATGGATGACATCTTGCGGCCCTTCACCAACTCATTCATGGTTGTTTATCTAGACGACATCCTCATCTTCAGCGAGAGTTAGGAAGAACGCTTGCAACACATCTAAAAGGTCCTTCAAACCATTTGGCAGCACAAACTGTGTGCCAACTTGGAGAAATGCACCTTTGACATGAGTCAAGAACAATATCTAAGTTACACGATAGATGAGTGTGGTGTGCATGTGGATCTAACTAAGATCCAAATCATTCGAGATTGGTGAGCCTCGACCACTCTAACAGAGCTTTGTAACTTTTTGGGCTTGCAAAATTTTTAAAGGTTCATGTTGGGATTCTCCCATATCACGTGACCTTTGAGTCAGATTACCAAGGGTGGAGCAAAAGAAATTTTTTCTGGTCCGAGTTCCAACAGAAGGAAATCGTTGAGTTGAAGCACCACCTCTTCATTGCACCAGTACTCACATTACAAGACCTGCAACAACCATTTGAAATTGAGACAAACGTCTCCGACGATGCTATTGGTGTCGTCCTCACCCAACACGGGCATCTAGTGGCCTATCATAGTGAGGCACTTTCTAATACAATCCAGAAGTACCTCACCTATTAAGAGATATATTCTATCGTGTATGCTTGCCGACAATGGAACCATTACATTTTGAGAAAGGAGACGGTCATCCACACTGATCATCAACCTCTTTAGTTTATACAGAGACAAGGGAAGTTGCAGAACGATCGCCATCAAAAGTGGTCTACATATATGCAACAATTCCATTTGAACATTAAATACAAAAAGGGCAGCACTAATCATGTTGCAAACTACCTTGGACGGCCCCCAATTGCAGCATTGACTATTGTTCTCAACTATTATGGCTACGAGACCTCTGGATGGTCAGAACTATACAAAAATGTTCTATAGTGCACCTCCACATACTAGATGCTTGTAGATGGCAAGCAAGTTCCTGATTTCCACCTCCATGACACATTATGCTACCTGGGCCACCTTTGTGTTCATTCAAGCGAGCGTTCCAAGCTGATTTGGGAGGTGCACTACAATCGGATTGCATGACACTTTGGTGTGGAGAAAACTATGGTTGTACTACAAAAGTACTTTTATTGGCCAAAACTCTGACTGGATGTTGGAAAATATATCAAATCCTGCACTACCTACGCCATCATCAAGCCAACCATCAATAAGCAAGGCTTGTACACTCCTCTGCCTACTCCTAGACCTTGGGAATCCATCTCCATGGACTATATGTCTAGCCTCCCTTCTACCAAGCATAGTAATGACAATATATTTGTGGTAGTGGACAAATTTTCTAAGATGGCTATCTTGGTGGCCTGCAAGAAGAGTATCACAACAGAGGACACTGCCAAACTCTTTTTTGAACGAGTGTGGCTACATTTTGGAATCCGACGGACCATCATATCAGATTGGAATAGCAGGTTCCTAAGCACATTCTGGTCAAGTTTCTGGACATTATTGGACACCAAGCTCACCAAGTCGACTGCATTCCATCCCCAGACTGATGGCCAGATGAAGGTCGTCAATAGGATGATAGTGCACATACTTTGCATGTACAACTCCAAGCATCCACAAACCTGGGATGAGAGTCTTCCCTATGTGCAGCATAGTTATAACAGAGCTCTCAATAGCTCGACTAGTCGTAGTCCTTTCAAGTGGGTCTAGGATTTCAACCATTGTGTCTGATTGATATTGTCATGCCTCATGCGACTACACAGAGATAATCCATACATGTATTGACTGAGGCTGATAAAGAAACTAGATTTATTGAACGCATCCAACACATTCACTAGCAGGTTCACGACATCTTGGAGAAGTCAAATGCCAAGTATAAGCAACGACATGATCAACATTAGGTGCCACACAAGTTTCAGGTGGGCGACAAAGTTTGGTTGCATTTGCAGATAGAACATCTTACCGGAGCCCATCGAAAGCTCAGACCTCTCTGATATGGGCCTTACACTATTACCAAAAATATGGGAGACAATGCTTTTAAGCTCAACATTCCCCCATTCCTTGGCTTGCACCCAATCTTCAATGTGGACCGTCTTCGACCATACTTTCCACCATTACTGGACACATCAAACATTGCAAAACAGCTCGCACCATTAGAGTTAAACCCAAACTGCATGGAACAGACCACAACTGATCAAATCATGGAGACACAGATCAAGAACACTTGCCAGCGGAAGATTCAACTATATCAGGTTGTCAAAGTTGGCCAACTCCTGCACCAAGGCAAGTGGTTCACTAGGGACCAAGTTCAACAAAAGTTTCCCCATCTCATGGAGGTACCCAAAGCAATGGGACCATTGCTTCCTAATGGGGGAGGATTGATCTAGGTGGATATTGGTGGTCGCCCGCCTATTCCACTTGGTCTCCCACCATTGTTTCTTTCATTTTCCTTAATTGTAACACAATTTACTATTTTTTGCAGTCTTCCGGGTCCTAAACTTCCGGCGCTGTTTTGAGGCACTAAACGACTTTTTTTTAGAAAAACGGACAAACATCAAATTTTAATTGATGTTTGCATTTGAAAGTTGTAGTTCTCGGATAGATCTTTCTAACAAAGTATTGTGTGCGTCAAACGAAGATCGTATGTCAAAGTTACGACTCCGGGAAGTTGATGTACCATTTTACCCAAACGGGGCCCATAGTTTTGGTGCTTCATCTCCTAGGGTTAGGTTTTTGGATGTTTAAGGTTTTACAATGTTTCTCAATAATAAATAAGTCTTCAAGTCTCATTTTAACACAGTTCAGAAGCATGTAGCCACCACAACTCTTCTCAAAAATAAGCTACCATCGCCCTAGCTAGTTTATTTCCATTCTGTATATAAGCATATTTCAGTTCTTTGATATTAATGAAATGAAATTTGTTTTCCCGTTGTATCTCTGTGTTTATCTTTATATCTATGTTCTAATGCATTCTTGCATAAATTTGGATCACAAACAATATGTTGACAATGCACCCATACATTGCTTGTTCTGCGTTTCGTGGGCATGTGCAAGGTATCTTCATCAATGTCATAGGCCTAATGAATTTTTTAAGGATCCATAGTTATATTATAAACATAGAAACCTTGATAAATATTATTAATTTTTAAAATGCCAACTTTTTTTATAATAAGATTCAAATTTATAGAAATTTAATTCACTTTTAGACAATTTTAAAAATAAAGCAAAATAAATTTTCCGTGTAGACTTGTTCACACTTGTTTGATGCACCACATTGGTGCTTATATAAATTAAATCACATATTCCTTAGTACATTTTTCACATAATCAATATGAGGTATATTCAACACGCACAGGGATCATCCGAATCTAGTATATGTATCTTGCTACTTGTAGATTCATAGACTATCTAGAGAGCTGCATCATGGCACTCCTTGCCTTCACAATTAGTTATCAATATTCTGTTTTCCATAAACTATAGAATAATTATCTAAACCAAAAGGTTAACTTTGACTTCCTCTGAAAATAGAATACTTGGATTGATGGCCAGAACTCCTTGTCAAACAAAATTCATTCGTCATCCAAGATATGGACACACCTCAAATTTTCCCCAAGGGATTGGCTTTGACCATACTCTTTCCATACTTTACCATACTCTTTCCTTATGAATCGTTAATAACCTAAAGTGATCAAACAAAGGCTGGAATTTATTCAAGGCCAGATTACACCAAAATACAAAGTCATGTGACTTTTCTTTTGCAAATATGGGTAGAAAAAGTCCCTATCTAGCCAGACGAAATTAGCATAATCCCAGGACAAGACTAAAATAATCTATATCTACTTGGAATGAGATTTGGATCAGACACTGGAAAGATAAAGAATTTTCATTAAACGCTGATCCAAAAGAAACTATGTAGGATTAAGGAAAAGAACACACATGTCACACACTAAACCCTGAAGTCATTGATTTCAAGTTGTGTGATAAAAGCCCTCAAGAATAAGTTAGATTGAACGAGAATATTGACGAAGAAACATGCCAGAGGAATGATACTTGTTTCCCGTGGGTGTGAAATTAGTTTTTAAAATAAACAGAATAACATTTCAGTATTGTTACAGAAAGAAATCCAGGCAGGGGCCTTAGCTGTTTGAAGCCCCCATATTAGCGCAAAACTCAAATCACAGTGAAATAATTTGACATTAGTTACATTTCTCTTTCAATTCTGAGTGGCAAAAGTTTCACATCTAACCAGATAAAATCAGCATAATCCCAAGCTAAGATGACCTAAACTATATCCACTTTCGCAAGTGATTCGGATCACAGACAGGAAAGATAACTAACTAATGCCCCAATACCTTACATCTGGAATTTTCATAAACACCTAATTTGAGAAAGCAGGATTAACAAAAATAGGTACAAACTAAACACTGCAGGCATTTATTACAAACCATCGTGATAAAATTCTTGAAGAACAAGTTCGATTGACTATGAATACTGACAAAGAAACATGATAGATGAATGATATTGTTTTCCCATTAGTGAATAATTAAATTAAATTGCCTAGCATTTCTGCACTATTATATGATGAACGCCATGCTCGAATCTGAACTGTTGCAGCAAGCTCAATTTTTTCGAAGCCCTATATTATAGTGCAAATGACAACGGAGTAATTTGGCATTAATTACATTTCTTTTGTTATTCTGGGTAGAAAATGTGTAACTTCTAACCATATTTAATTAACATAACCCAGGCTAAGACGATCACACTGTCTTATCTACTTTGGCATGAGATCTGGATCACAGACCGAAGCGATAATAAATTGTAAATCGTCTCCTGATATCTTAAACCCCAAAATTTTCATTAACAATGGATGAGAGAAATGATATGATGAAAGATTAAGAAAAAGTATACAGACATTATACAATGCTGCCATCAATCTCAAACTCTTGGTGCTTTTACAGCCCAAGGTGTATGAGATCTCTGTAACCAGGCCAAAGTGTTGTAACCATGTGTGTTTGTGCATAAAAGTTAATAAAAAGAAAATGAAAAAAACAATGACATGGATCCATTTTAACCTTGGATTCTTTTAAGCTGCAAGAAATTTACACTTCATTTTTTTTCTCTCTCAGTGCTTAATAGATCCAGAAATAGAATGGATCCATGCTGGTTATAAAATACTTCAAGAAGAATTTGTCCTAAGAAACTATAACATAAAAGGAAAAGAAACTAGAATAAGTCCATCTCAGTCCCAAATGTTTTAGACGTGAGATATTTGTTGTTGGATTTTTGGTTGCTCGTGGTTCTTTAAAAATCCGAGGTTAAGATTAGCCTATACTAGTTATAAAATCCATCAAGAATAAGCTAGGCTGAATGAGAATAATGACTAAGAATATGATAGGTAAATGCTATTGCTTTCCAATTAGTGAACAATTAAAATAAACAGATTTATTACAGAGGAAATCAGGTCAAAGATTTCTTGCCTGCCATCATTACAATTTTAGAACAATATCCTATCAAAAAGTAATTGAAATGGTACAAATTTAGGAATGCTTTCCCACATAGTAAAATTGATGAAGCTTTGACTGTCAATTTTTCAGAAATAATGAAATGCATGAAACTTCTTGTGTAAAGCAAAAGATGCATCCGAGACTAGAATCAGCCTCCATTGCTATGTCCACAAGAATTAACAAGAGAGTACAACAGTGTCAAACTACAGCTACATAGTACAAACCTGAGGCTAAAAGAACAGGAAGCACAAGGCTAATATAAAAAATAATTTCGTTGGCTGACCAAACAATAACAAAGCACGCTCTTTGATATCAAAACAATTACAAAGTCGCTGGATTATATATAAATTTCACTGGCCTGTTTTTTTCACATTCTCCGACAAGCAATTCAAGACTTCTAGATGCAGGGACTCTGTTGCAGCTACTTCTTGACCTGGACATTTTAGTCAAGAGATGGTTCATAACGAGCAAACCCTGGCTGAAGGCAAGATGCAAACAGATGAGTTATAAAGATAACTAATGACTAGAATAAGAACATACAACACCATGTGCAAGTAAAAAGGCACTGCAAATCAGTATTCTTCCAAAAGAAAATGTGACCATGATGAGAGAATTGAGCTTACTTGTAGAAGCATAGAGGGAGCGTTATTTGTATAGATCCTCGTACTCCTGTTTTGTGTGGCTGCAGGGCTGTTGACATTGGTGATATCCCAAAAGGTGCGCTTTCTCCCTGTTGCAGGTGATGGCAAATTTTGAGATCGTCTCCTTTGATCTAAATCTGAACATTGGGACCTTCTTCGCGTCTTTATCAACTGATTAGACCTTGGGATTTGATTGCACACATCCTCAGGGACTGAACCAGTTTTGCTTCTTCTTGGTTTGGGAGATCTGCCTCTCTGCATTATCTCAGAAGGTGATTTTGTGGAGACAGCCGCACTTGCTATGACATAATCATTATTCTGAATCATCTGTCCTTGACCAGGCATATCAAGGTCATGTTGGTTTCCCAGAAGTGTCTGTTGGCAAAGCTTGCGTATGAAGTCATCCTTGTGCTTCAGCTGGACGCTGTGCTCGAGACTGAGAGCCACAAGGGAGTTTGCCAGCTGTTTCTCCTTCATCAAAGACTCTGCCTTGACACGCTCAGACTCCTCTTGCAGATCTTCAATGGTCCTCCTAAGCTCCCAGATGGTTTCTTCGACTGTTTTACCATGATCGTTTGTAAGCAACTCATGTCTAGGAGGTGGTTCAATGGTATAACATTGAAGATTCATTGGTTGATGCTTATCTGACATTTGGGTAATATTAGATGGGCTCAAAGGTGAAGGGGGAAGAGGAGATGGGCAGGACGGAGATGAACTACAAGTTAGTGCCTGGCTTTGATTAACAAGTAGCTTTTGTTGCAAACAAGCAAGCTGCATTCTTAATTGCTGGTTCTCCTTTTGCACTTCAAGAAGCAACTTTGCCTGATCAATTTGTGATTCAGGAACTTCAAACTCTTCAATTGCAACGCAAGCCTGCACATTGGAAAATCGTAAAGACTCCCCATCATCGCTAATCCTTATTTTCTCACATGAAATACTAATACACAGCTTGAAGAAAAAGCTAGCTATCTCCTACCTTTGTGCGTATTTGCTTTGCTCGATCTGCCCAATGCAGAGTATTTTGTGTCTCCGAGTATGACAGATTACTAGGACTGATATTCGCAATCATTGCTGTCTGACAAGCCCCTCCTAATGAATCCTTCAATTCACCAAGGTCTATTATAAGTTAGTGAGGATAAGCATTCATGCCTTCTCAACATAAAGCAGGATGAAAAAAAAACTCAGCACAGGACTAAACAATGTTCTCAATGTCATATCCCATGATCACTCAAGCATTTGTTCATTGCCTATACTTCTGAATCGCTCTAAATGACTAGTTAAGCAATAACTTTTTTCCAGCAAACACAGGAGGATTTAGATAAGTAGTTAGGCAATAATACCATTCACACCTTGAGAAGTTGGGTAAGTTTAGAATTTCTGTATGGAATGTGCTTTTTCCCTTCAACTAGAGCATTAATGCAGCTACTGAGGGCAAGGAGGGAGCGGTTTATGTTGGCCCCTTCTAGAGATCTGACTGTTCTTTGGTCTGTGGCAAGAGCTCTCTCAGAACCAGCCAGATCTATAAGAGACAGTTTTCCCACGCGAGTGACAACACTCGATCCCTCATTTATTTTGTATTCTAGCACAACCTACAATGATAACAAGTCATTTAACAATGAGTATATGCTTGTAGGTCTACTGAAAGAAATTTGTGTAGAAGAATGTCTAAAGAATACGGCGTGCTAAAATGGCAGTCCGTCTAAATACGAGTTCAAAGTATCATTACCTGCAAGATGGCATGAGATCGAGATGAAGTTTCATTAACTCGAGTTGGCTCTGTCGTTCTACTCTGATTGCCTTGATGAAGCAAGGCCATTACCTTCAACCACCAATCACAGAAAATAGACATGAATCAACTTCTTTAGCATAAGAGGAAAATAGACATGAATCAACTTCTTTAGCATAACAGGAAATAGACATGAACCAACAACTTCTTTAACATATATCTGTCTAAAATTTAAAAGGTCAGATTCTCAAGAGAGACCATACCTCTTCAGCAGAATATGCCCGATAATGTGTAAGCCCTGCAGCCACAGTACCCTGCAACAAGCTGGAGACAGTTTATATCATCCAGGTCAAGAAAAAATTTCAACTATTCCAAAAGAGATGCAACTAGTCACAAAAGGCTTCATAGAGCCTACCTGTTTATCCTCTCTCAAAACAAGAGGCCTGCCTGGTGATAGCAAGTCTTTGACAGATTCATTGTAAACCTCCAGATAAGATAGCCGCACAACATGCTCGCCATTGCGACTTCGCTGCCTAAGCTTCGCAAACAGATCCCTTATAGCCAAAACCATCACACCTGGATTCTTAACAGTACCTAACATTGTGTGTGTTTTCCCTGCCCCAGTTGCCCCGTAGCAAAATACAGATCCATTTCTCCCTTGCAGAACACCTTCAATAAGCTCTGCCGTACTGTATATTCTCATCCCAAAGACACAAAATGTCCACAAGTTTATGCTACATTTTAAAATTCGAATATGCCCAGCACGAGAAACAGAGCAAAATGTGAACCAACATACCTAGTCATGTAGACATCCTCCTGCTCTGCGGCGTCAGAGAAGATTGCATCAAATGCAAAATGCCGGCCACGAAGCCTCTTCAGTCTCAGGTAGTCAGTCTCAGAAGCAAATTCAGTGAGGTAAAGGTCTGTGTTGTTAACAACACGAACACAACTGCGGGCGCCTGCTTCAATTTCTTTCTTGGACAGAGGTCGCACTCTAACATAAACCATAATTCTTTCCACCTGCCCATCTTCAGCAGGGGCCGATGAATCAAACTCCTGTTTACCTTTCATAGGAACGGGCTTCGCTTCTCTTTGCCCATCTACAATACTGAAGCTTCTGGGGACAGTTGATGGCTTTTCCTCTATGCCTGCACCAGGGTTTGGGAAAGAAAAGCCTTCTGGTAGGTTAAATGAGAGCCTTGAATTGCCCAAATTGCTAGAACTAGTATGCTCATCGGCAAGAACAACAGCCTTTCCCTCTCTTTCTTTCGCCCACTTATAAGCACCTGAAACCCTAGGTGGTTTTGACACTCCTATATGCGTTTGATTTTCTGCGTTTTTTCTTGTACCCCTCGGCATATTTTCTTCATTGGCAGCGAGTTTGTGGCCAAGATGATCGCGCATTACTCTCCTGCCCGGCCTAGTTGATTCACTGACCTGTGGAACGTCACTCTGTTGATGGCCATTGCTTCCGACTTGCGCATGTATTTGGGTGAGTATTTTAAGCTTCTCCTTGAGATTATGATGAGGATTTCGCGGAAAAGGACTCACCCGGGTTCGAGTCGCAACGGACGAATCTCCATGACAGTCGTCTTCTTTATTGCTCTGCCCACGAAACCTTCCAGCTTTGGGGCTGCTCAGAATCTTGGAGCGCGTAGAGACTGGCATTTCCTTCCTTCCACCCTCCGGATTAATCTCTCAAGTCTCCATGTTTCCAGTAACGCCAATATTCAATTTTTGTAACACCTTCATGCCATAAGAACCAGTAGAGCCCCTTCTATGGGTGCTTCTCGGGGGAAAAATAGTTTTATTACGATCATCCGATTATTTTTCCCCCATGCCAGCAACAATCTTATTTTTAAGAGACCGATTGAAAGTAATGGTGGATAAAATTGAAGCAGCCGAAGACATTTTCTTTGTCAAAATCAACAAATTCCTGAGAGCAGTAAAGTGACAGTGAGTGTTTAAGGGCAAGCCAGATCAGAGCCGGTGATTAAGGGAGGAGTTCAAGCATCGGAGAGGGTACAATTTCAAATCTTCCAACGGTCACTTGGGCGACGGACTGGAGTTAGTGAATGAGCGAGCGTAAAACGCCACAGAAGATAAAGCCGTTTAAGGCCAAATGGAATTTGAGGTGGCCATGCAGGGCCGGGAAGCAAGGTCTACGCTGGCGGGTCAGCCGATCGTCAGGTTGACTCCAATTTGGTTCTTGGTGACCGCGAAAGATTCCAAAACCTACACACCCAAAATGGACAATATATTTATTAAAAATATGTATTAAAATGGGTTTTAACGCACAATCCATCTCAAAAATTATATTTTATCCTTTTTAAGTTTTATACATGTTTTGAATGAATAGGTACAAGTAACAATATTCTTTTTAAGATTTTGCAAATAATATATGATAAGTAAATTAAGGGTTTTTATAGGTTTATGAGGAATATGTAATTTATAAGGGAAGGTTTTGGAAGGTTTTGGAGTATGATTTAAAATTATGTTAAGAGTTTGTTTTTTTAAGAGGTAAAGAAACATGTTAATGGTCCATGACCCAAAGGTATCTCGCAGGAGTGAAAGCTTATTCCTTTAAGGACCACCAGCGGGTTATTCTAGGTGGTGGTGTTCCTGGTGATGAATCAACATGCATTCCCTATTAGCAACAAGAGATAGTGGTTGTCCTCACTTGCTTTGACAACTTAGTTATGATAGGTTTTCCCACCTGGTAAAAAAAAGGTAATGTAACAATTAGAATTATGCTTAAAATTCATATAAAAATAGGATGGTTGGGTTAAACAATTTATATGTTTTTGTCAGGTTCAAATTCCTGTAAAAGAGATGATGAGCTTAGATGCCTTAGATCATTATTATTGTAATGGTTTAAAGTTCAGAAAAAACATTTTTAAGTGATTAATAATTATAAACTAGAAAAGGGAAGTGAGTATGAGTGTGGGTGCCTTTTTGCTCAAAGGGAGGCCAAATTATTTTCTTGAAAAAGAAAAAGGAAAAAGCAAGTGAACTTCTACCTCTTATAAATTATTTGCTAATAATTTTAAATGACTTGACTTGACCCTAGAAATGATAATATCAGTTTGCTATAAAATGTATTGTTACACTTTGCAATGTAGCTATTTCAAAGGGAAAAAAAAGTATTTGGCATAAGTGAAAATCTACCTCTTATGAATTATTTCTTCTTTCCAAAAAGAAAAAATTAAAGGTATTTAACATCAATGAAACTCTATTTGTTATGAATTATTAACCAATAGTTTTAAATGGCTTGATTTTACTTAAATAATAATAATGACATATCACTCAATGCTAAAATGTATTGTTAAAATACTTTTTGCAATTTGGCTAGTTCAAAGTCTTTATTAACCTTGTCTATACTCCAAGGGGTCACATTAATATGCTAAAATCTCTGGAGGTTATTAAAGATTATAATGGTAATTCAATTTAATTGTCAATTTTATTAATTTATAAAAGAAAAATTGTTTTCATTAAATTATAATAAATTTTCTTACTTTAGAGAATAAGATAAAAAGTAAAAGACTTGTAAAACGTAAAGAAATCGATTTGTGTGGAAATTAGTCTCACTAAAGCAAACAATCAAATCTCCTAAAGAGAAAATAAAAATGAGATTTAGAAAAACTCGTAATAATATTTCTCAAGTAAAATTCTTATTAAATTTCGTAAATAAAATAATATGTTAAATAAATTTTATTATTCAGTGAACTTTATAATAAATTTGGCATGGGTAAATGAGTTAATCAAGGAGTTATAGGATGGATGAGGTGTTTTTTATAAATTGTAAATTTGAAAGTCATCTAAACCAATGATAAGTTAGATGAATTTTATTATACGGCAAACTTTACGATTAAATTACCATGACTAAAAGTAGTTAGTCAAGGAGTTATAAGATGGATGAATTTTTTAATAAATTGTATTTATAAAGGGTAAATTTGTAGTGATATAAATTATAATTTTTATTAAAGTTTTGCGAATAAAATAACGAGTGAATTTATATTTTATAAATAAAAGTGAAGTGAATTTCAGTATAGGATAAATTGTATAGGGTTATAAGATCAGTGAATATGTGTAATTTAATTAAAGATAAAATAGTTTTAAAGTAATTTTTGTTAATTTTTTAAAATTAGTACATATTTTAAAAAATATAAGTTTAATTTATTTAGATTATAAATATTGAGTGTTTTAGATTTTTCAAGGTGTTGAATCTATTGATGGATTGAAAAGTATTTTAAACAAGAAGAAATCACAATTTCACTAAAAACTATATTGTTTAATTTAAACTAAAAGATTATTTTATTTATAGTAGAGTTATATATAGTGTGTTATGTGTGTGTGGTTTTTGTGTACTAGTTTTAATTTGAATTTAAATATTACTTATGTAGAAATATGTATTTAGTAAAGGTTTTGGATAGTGATATTTTTTATTATTTTTTATTATATTTGAATAGAAAATAAATATCAAAAAATTAAATATAATTTTTTAATAAAAAAAATATTTAGTTTATAATGGTTAGTATCTTTTTTGGATTAAAGTTAGGTTTTTATATTATTTCAAAAGTAGTCTTCTATCTGTTTTGAAGGTTTTCCAATATATTTTCTAGTCTAATTTACCTAAAATTGGGTAAGGATTTCTTGGAATCACAATTTTGAGTTGTAAACTCTCCACATTCTTTCAGGGTCCTAAATCCATATATATAGTCAAAAACTCATTTTAGATAACAAAAATTAATAATTGAACAAAAATAATTTGATTAGGTTTCAACCAAAAAATCCAAAACATAGCATGTTTCAAGAAGAGTTATATAACTATTTTTTTATGGGTGATTTGTGTGCCACTGGAAAAACCATAGTAGTAGTATAGATTCAAATTTTTAACATTACATATCAAGTTGCTTGTAAGATTATCAATTAAACTGATAACAAAACTAACAATATATATTTACCGAAAATTGACAGTCATGACTGCAGCAGTGCCATGATTTAAAACCTTCACATGGAAAATGGTTTTCTTTAGCATGTTAACCTGAAGGAGAGCTGACATGCATCCACATGTATTGGTGGAGGAGGGTCTACATGATATTCAGATGGAGTTAAAGAAAGGTCTACCAACCTTTGGCCATAGTAGAGACCTTTTTGTCCAACTTCTCCACTTTCACCATCATCTCAACAATACACATAAAAAATTTCTAATCCATAAGAGCCTTGCCCATAAGAGTTATAATATGCCAATATAGTTTGAAAATTTGCATGTAGGAATGCTGATGAGACTGGGATGAGGTGCATGTCTCTAGAATCCAATTCTTTGCCTCACTTTTAACCAGATGATTCAGAGTAAATATTTAATTGTAATAAACCTTTTGCTCAACCTCAAAAATCATTCATCTAATGATCTCTAGAGTTTCCTCAATAAAATAAGTCATAGAGTGATTAGCAACAACTTGAGTGGGGAACAGAGAGTGTAAGTACTAAGTGGAGAGTGTGCTCGCTGAAGGAGTTGCGCAACCCTAGCCAACGATCGCAGCAAGAAGCTCGTAGCTACACACAGCTGCCCCCCAACGGCCTCTTGCTGTTGGGGCTTGAGCTCCATGGATGCATTAGAGGATGGAGAGCTTCCTTCAGATCAGCAACAAGAAAATGAAGGAATAGCAAAAGCTTTTGCCTCTCTCATTTCTGCAATGGACCTATCAAAGAACAAACCATCAGTCACCAAGTTTGTTAAACGACTGGAAGATATTCCTGAAATCTCACTCCCTCCTGCCCTTCCCCGCAGAGCAAGACTTTCTCTAGCAGAGCGTGGATTAGTGGGGCAGTTCACTGGGTTATGGCCATCACCCAAAATTGTGCAAAAATGGGTAGAAAGGAATTGGATTGCGTCAATAGACGGGAAAATCTCAATCAGGTTTTGTGGAAGAGGTTACTTCACCTTGCACTTTGAAACCAAGGAGGATCGAGATCTGATATTTAGGAATGGACCTTATTTTATGGATACTAGGGGTTTGTATCTAAACAGATGGACGTCAGATTTTGATCCAGAAATGGATGTTCCCAATGTCATCCCCATTTGGGTCAGACTGCCACACCTTCCCCTTCACTATTGGGGGGACGATTCAATCAAAGTAATAGGAAACGCAGTTGGGAAATATATAGACAGGTGCGAGCCAAAGAAAAATATGCATGCATGCGCCAAAATATGTGTAGAAGTGGATCTTCGGAAAGGGCTACTAGAAGCCATCAAAATCAAAGTGGACCAGTGCATGCACATACAACAGTTGAATTATGAAAAAATCCCCTTCAATTGCAAGGTATGTCACGAATACGGTCATTTTGCAAATCGATGTACAAAAAAAGAAAGAAAATGAAAGTGAAAAGAGTGAATATCCGAAAAACAAATGAGAACAGGTAAAAACAAAGAAAACAGTATACAAACAACCAAATCTCTCTTCCTCACAACCCTCCACATCCTCTAACCCCCATCCTCCATCACCAAAAGTTAATAACCTTCTTGCTAGCCCTAACCCTTTTGAACCTTGATCCTTCAGCCCCCCCATCCCCTAGACCAAGATCCAGAATAGATCCAGATCCCCACAACATACCCCCAATCCCCCCTCATCCCCTTTGGTTTCAAACACTCATACCCCTCCCCCATGGAGTAGACAAAATCCTAACCAAAAAGCAGTCAAAGGAAGTACCCCCAAATGTAGAATACTAAAAAAAAAATCAGGAAGAAAGAAAAACAGAGAAATCAGGGATGAAGCAGTAGTAAAGGAAATGGAATTAGGAACACAACAACCTATGGAAACCTTCTTAGGAAGGAATTCAGGAAACAATGAAAAAAGTCAGCTAAGAGGGAAAGGAGTCGTGCACCACACAACAAGTAAATAATGATAGTGGTCTCCTGGAATTATAGAGAAATGGGATCGCCCATCAAGGAAAATGCCACAAGACACATTCTGGAAAAAGAAAACCTAGACATCTTTATGATTTAGGAGACAAAAACAAATAACCAAGAAACTGAAAATATTAAAAAATAAAAATCAGAAATTATGAAGGGGAAGCAATATAGGCAACAAGAGCATCAGGAGGCATATGCACAATATGGAAAAAAGGAATTTGGTAATTAATAAAATACAAAAAAGATCAGCACTGGATCCAAATGGATCTAATGAAAATCAGTACAAAAGAGAAGTACAGTGATAAATATATATGCCCAAAATCATTACAAGGAAAAAGAGCAATGTTGGGACACCTTAAAAGAAGCACTAAAAGAAGTGCAAGATGGGAAAATAATACTAGGAGGAGATTTAAATTTGGTAAGAAGCATAGAAGAAAAGTTTGGAGGAACATATCACACAGACCCATCTAGGGATACTCTAGAAGAATTAATGGAACAACACAACTTGATAGATATCCCGCCAAACAATGGGAAATACACTTGGAGCAATAAAAGAGTGGGAAAAAGTAACATAAAAGAAAGGTTGGATACAATTCTGATACAATAAAATATAGCAGCAGTGCACAACTCCATAAAATCAAAAATTTTACATACCACAACATCTGATCATAAACCAGTGATAATAGTCATGGGAAAAATGGAAAATCAAGGTCTGCTCCCATTTAGATACAGCTCAATTTGGGACAACGACAGAGAAATCAACGACTCAGTCAAGAAAGCCCGAGAGACAAGAGTAACAGGATCACCATAGTATATTTGGGAAACAAAATTAAAAATTGCAAGAAACAAATTAAAGGAATGGGCAAAGAGCAAATGAATTAAAAAAAAAAAAGGAAAAGAGAAAAGAGTTACAGTAGAAAATGGACAACATGCAAGCTGAAAAAGAAAACAAAGAAGAAAGCAAGCAAGATTATCTAAGAGAGAAGGAAATCTTTTGGGAAACATATAGGGAAAATAGAAAAGAAGAAGAGGAGGAAAGATTGAAATCAAGAAGTTTGTTGCTCAAGGAAAGGGACAAAAACACATCATTTTTCCATAACACAATGAAGATAAGAAGACCAAGAAACCAAATAGAAAAATTCAAGTTGAAAGCCAAGAGGTCAAATGTTATGAAACCAACTCAAGAAAAGATAGAAAAGATAGATCAACGCCTTAGAATTCAGCCTCTTTGAGGGGGCAACCTCCTTTACATTACATAAATGAACAATTCTTCGATGATACAAATGAAAAGACCTCCTTTCTATATATAGGAGTCTAACGGGTCATAACATAATCAGAGCCTACATAACAATAATAATGTAAGGGCGCAATAATAACAATAGTGGGCTTCTATGGG